>ML353784.1:0-23997 GCA_005239505.1 Nicotiana paniculata | reverse complement strand
TATATATATATATATATATATATATATATATATATATATATATATTATTTACTTTTATTATAAATTGTTGTGGAGGAATAAGGGAGTGGTGGGATTGGGTTGCACCCTACAACATATATATATATTATTATAAGGGAGGAATAAGGGAGGACTGGTGTGAACGGTATGCGCGCCGCATCAATATATGTGTTTATTTATTCTTCGTTCACTGTGTAAGTTACTCGATGTTTTACATTTCGTCTAAGTATTGGTTATAGGTGGACATTTATAAGACACCGAAGTTACGTACTTAGTCTTTGAATTTACTTCTTTTAAATTACTGTCTTCTTTTCTGCCTTATTAATTATCGACTGTAGCATATATTGTGGGTGTCCCACCGTAGCCTCGTCACACTTTCGTCGAGGTTAGGCTCGGCACTTACCAGTATATAGGGTCAGTTGTACTGCTACAGCACTCTGCACTTCCTGTGCAGATTTCAGAGCAGGTTGTGGCTGACTGAGAGATTTAGCTCAGGTTTAAAGTTGGAGAGCCAAGGTAGTCCTGCTGAAGTCCGCAGGCCCTGGCGTCCCCTTCTACGTCTCTTTATTACTGTTTTTCTGTCTTTCCAAAAACAGATGTAAATTTCTTTCAGGCTCATGTTTGTATAAAATCATAGTGTGTTCGTGAAATTGTAACACCAGGTTCTGGGGAGGAGTTGAATGTAAATGACTTCGTTTTCTATATATCTTACAGTTATTCTGCTTTATTTTGTCTAATTACTGCTAATTACTAAAAATGGACATAAATGGCTAAACAATCTCTAATGTTGCCTTGCCTGGCAAGTGTGATGTTAGGCACCATCACGATCCCGACGATGGGTATTTCGGGTCGTGACAGCCTCACACTTTCTCCCGGGTTAACAGAATTCCTTACCCGATCTTCTGTGTTCGCGGACCAAAAAATAGTGTCAATTTCCTCGATTTGGGATTTTAAAATAAACCGGTGACTTGGAACACCATAAATTATTCCAAGTAGCGACTCTGAAATTAATTAAATAATCTCATTTTGAATAATGTCACTTAAATTGAAAAAACTCTCATATCCCCCCGGGAAAAAGGAGGTGTGACATCTCTGTTACAAAATGGTTATGTTATCACTAAAAGAAAAGATTTATAAACTCTAACTGTCACAACCCGAATTTTCCACCGTCGGGACCGCGATGACGCCTACCATTGAACCCGCTAGGCAAGCCAACATTAATGTTGATTTACCTTATTCATTTATTTTTTAAAAATAACAGGTGATGTACAAATCAGCGGAAATAAAAGTGCCAGTGAAAACAAAGTCTAACAACTTAATTAAAGTCATTACAAAAGTCATAATAGTAAACCCAGAATTTGGTGCCACATCTTCACGGACTATCTATGAATACTACATTTAAAGGTCCGAACAAAATAAATACATATGTCTCAAAATAAAGAAGAACGAAGTGGAAATGAAGTAGGAGGGGACGCCAGGGCCTCTAGGACTACCTCAGAATCTCCAAAAGGGCTGAAGGCAGCCTCCTCACTCCAAGGTCCTTAGAGTCCTGTACCGGGATCTGCACAAAAGTGCAGAGTGTAGCATCAATACAACCGACCCCATGTACTGAGTAAGTGTCGAGCCTAACCTCGACGAAGTAGTGACGAGGCTGGGACACGACAACCAACTAAACCTCTGCAGTTTAATCGTATACGAAGAAAATAATAACAACAAGAAATAAGAAGCTAAATACAAAGAAAAAGGAACATGCTGAGGGGGAAAAATATCAAATAATGAAAATAACCAAAGTAGAGAAACTAAGTTGATATCAATTTAAACAACATAAGTAACAGCACAAAAACAAGTGCACGACATCACCCTTCGTGCTTTTACTCTCATGCTCACAAAATAATAAATAGAATGCACTGCATCACCCTTCGTACTTTTACTCTCATCCTCACAATAAATCTATAGAAACGGCACGACATCACCCTTCGTGCTTTTAATATAATAATATGGCACGGATATCACCCTTCGTGCCTTTACTCTCATCCTCACAATAAATCAATAAAAACGACACGGCATCACCCTTCGTGCTTTTACCCTCATCCTCACAATAAATCAATAGAAAACGGCACGACATCACCCTTCGTGCTTTACACTCTTCCTCACCCAAACAAATTAATAACAATGATCCGACAATGAAATTAACAATACAAACAACAATAATAAATTCATAATGTCCCGGCAAGGGAGTCAACAGTAGAATTAATATCATCCCGGTAAGGGAAAACAACTATAAACAATCTCACCTAGTTACTCAATTTCGTATAGTAATTCTCAACTCGAACCAATGCTCAACAATGATCAATACCAAAGAAACACCACCAACATAGATAATTGTCAAATTAAACTCAAATAATGCTTAATAAAAATCACATAAATCACAATATTCGACTCATGGCATGCTTGAACCAACGTATAGATACTCGTCACCACACCTATACGTTGCACATTATACTAACACATAGCAAATAAGACATAATACCTATTCCCTCGAGCTAGGGTTAATTCAAACACTTACCTCGAATTCCACGACCAAACTCAGCCTCAATTACCGCTTTTCCTTTAGAATTCGTCTCCAATTCGATTGTATCTAGACATAATTAGCTTAACAATATCAATAAATGCTAAATAAATCAACCCCGATACTTAATTATGAGTTTTCTATCATTCTTCCCAAAACGTCAAAAATTGACACCGGTCCCGCTTGGTCAAAATACGAGGTTCGGAAAAAAATTCGATCACCCATACACCCACGAGCCCGAATATAAAATTAGTATCGGAATTCGATACCAAATCGAGGTCTAAATTCACAAAATTGTAACATCACTAATTCTGCTAAAATCCCTAATTTTCTACCCTTCAAGAACAAGATTTAGGCCTAGAAATCTAATGGGTGTTAATAGAAATGAAGAAAACCAGTTTAAGAACACAAACCTAGAACTTGGTGGTGAAATCCCTCTTCAAAAATCGCTCCTACGCTTCCTTGGCTTTTAAAATATGAAGTTATCGCTAAAATCCTGTTTTTCTACTGTTTTAAGCGCTGGGCGACAGTACTCAGTGCGTTCGTGTGAGCACTGACGCGTTCGCGAAGGGCATCCTATAAGAGGACTTATGCGATCGTAGAACCAGCTGTGCGTTCGCGAAGTGTTAGCCCTGCCCCGCCTTCGCCTTTGCGTACAAGGGTCCGCATTCGCATAGCTCTCCTAGGTTCCTGGTCAGTCCCCTCCTACAATTGTGTGTTCGCGTTTGACCTGGTGCGTTCGTGTAGAGTAATTTCCCCAATGCTCCGCGTTCGCACCCACGTCTCTGCATTCGCATAGAGAAAATCCCAGCCCCAGACCCAGCCCCAGCCCCACTTACCCTTCGCGTTCGTGTGAGTTACCACGCGTTCGTATAGAACAAAATACCAGACACAAACAAACAACATTCTCACCAGATTTTTCTAAGTCCAAACCACTCTGACACCTATCCGAATCTTACTCGAGCCCTCGAGGCTCCAAACCAAACATGTACACAACCTTAGAAACATCCTACAGACTTACTCGTGCGATCAAATCGCCAAAATGACATCTTAAACAACGAATTTAGCATAAAAATCAAAGAAAAATCTCAAGAACTTTCAAAGTTTCAAATTTCACAACTATGGGTCCGAATCACGTCAAATGACCTTTGTTTCATACCAAATTTTACAGGCGTCACTCAAATACTATATTAAACATGTACCGGGTTTCGGAATCAAAATACAGGCCCGATACCATCAATTTCAAACATAATCAAATTTCCCAAAACACTTATAATTTCAGTAAAAAAATTTCTTTCAAAAATTTATTTCTCGGGCTTGGGACCTCGGAATTCAATTCCGGGCATACGCCCAAGTCCCATATTTTCCTATGGACCCTCCGGGACCATCAAATCATGGGTCCAGGTCCGTCTACCTAAAATGTTGACTGAAGTCAACTTATATTCAATTTTAAAGGCAAAATTAGCATTTTCTCATTTATTCATATAAAAGCTTTCTAGATATACGACAGGATTGCACACACAAAACGAGGTGAGATTAAAGGAGGTTTTCAAGGCCTCGAAACACAATTTTAACTTATAAAATGAGAGATGACTTTTTGGGTTATCATATTCTCCACCTCTAAAACAAACGTCTGTACTCGAACGGACATAGAAAAGTACCTGAATCGGGAAAAAGGTGGGGATACCGGCTCCGCATATCGAACTCGGACTCCTAGGTATCTGCCTCGGTAGGCTGAATTCTCCACTGAACACGAACTGAAGGATAACTCTTCGATCTCAACTGACGAACCTGCCGGTCTAATATGGCTATCGGCTCCTCTTCATAGGTCAAATCCTTGTCCAAATGGACACTGCTGAAGTCTAACACATGGGCTGGATCGCCGTGATACTTCCGACGCACAGACACATGAATTACTGGATGCACATCTGATAAATTCGGTGGTAACACAAGTCTGTAAGCCACCTCTCCCACTCTATCAAGGATCTCAAAAGGACCGATGTACCTAGGGCTTAGCTTGCCCTTATTCCGAAATCTCATCACACCCTTCATGGGCGACACCCTAAGAAACACCCGCTCTCCGACCATGAATGCCATATTACAAACTCTGCGGTCGACATAAATTTTTAACCAAATAATTAAACCCTTTGACTAAAGCTATTTTTAGGATGAACTCTGGTTACTGATAATCAAGGAAATAGAGAAAAATGAATAACAGACAATATTGCAGAAATATAGAAAAGCGAAATCAACTATATTCCAGAATCAGATGTCTTTACAAGCTGTATTCCCCTCCCTTATATAGGATATTCCTATAACGTACAACTCTTTCTATGGTTGCTCATTAATGACTAATTATGACATTAATGAGGCGTTACAAAGGATAACGGTAATTGGGGTACGGTTACATAACGTTCGAGTAATCAATTGTGGGTCCTTGAATATGCCTGTAGCTTTGTCTAGATTCATTCTAACCATGCCTCTCCCCTGTTTTGATTAGGTTGAGTTTCCCGTGGTTGATAAGCTTGAGGGTTTACTGAATCGTGCCTCTTTGTTCCGTACCTCTTCAAAGAATAACATCCAGTTGTCGCGTTTTCCTGTGTCCACATGACTGGCTGAGTTGTCAAAACTTGGCTTAGGTGTGAAACTCTTTTTTACTAATACAGATAGTCCCCCAACTTACCATATATTTAACGATTAATATTTGGTAAGTGGATATTCATTTATGGCGGGAATATTTTGCCGCCTCTTTTCCTCGAATCATGTATCTTTCTCTGCACCATAGGCGTCGTTTGTCACTTCCATTTAATGCTCATACCATGTCTCCTTTTCGGATTGGTTCTGCATTTACTTGGCACCTTTTAGGGCTTTTTGCGGCTGAGCCAGTCCCGAAGTGACATCTTTAATTATGACTTTTCATCATTATTTTTCTTTTTTTTTCCATGTTTGACGGTTGTCCTCAAGTATAAATACCTTTCTTCTTTTCTTTGCTTCCACGTCACACTTTTCTAACTTTGTCTTTTGTAAAGAAATTTATTCTTACCTTTGTAAACATGTCTTCTTCAAACCAACCTCGGGGAGTAATAGATATTGAAAATTTAACGCCATCTTCTGCTCCGACTAGGAGTCGGAGGGGTGGTAGACTTAGAAGTCTAGGATCCACTCCTTCAAGGGGCTCTGGTTCTTCTTAGATAGTTCCTTCTCCTTACACTATATCTGTAGTTTCTCCGAGATTTAGGGTTTCTCGGTCTTTGTCTAGAGGTAGAGGTGAACGCTTTCGTGAACCTGGAGTTGATGAAATTGTCCCTGCTGGGTTTCTTTTTGCTAGGGATAGTCAAGTTCTTGTAGACCAATCTTCTTCCCTTGAAAGTGTGTAAAGGTATCCAACCCTTATAACTGAGGGTCAGATTTCCCTTGTTCGTAGGGAGTGCTTTTGGAGGCCTGATTTCCCTGTCTATATTCCGAATAGTAATCAAAGAATAACGTCTTACAAGAAGGTATATTCTTTTTTTATACGTACCCTTTCACTCTAGGGTTTAGACCCCCCATTGACCCAGTCATAATTGAATTCTACCGTTTTTTCAATATCTGCTTAGGACAAGTTGGTCCGCTTGTGTGGCGAGTTATTGCATGTCTTAAAAGTTTGGCTTCTTTAGCCTCGGTTCTTTTTACTTTCAACCATCTTATTCATCTGTACTCTCCTACCTTATTTCATGAAGGGGTTTTTACTCTGACTGCTAGAAGCAAAAGAGTGCTGGTAACCCCTGGAGATGATAAGGATAGGGGTTGGTAGCTCCGATATGTTGCTGTACCCATTGTTGGTTTAGTGGGTGAAGAAAATATTCCCTTACCTGAGAAGTGGAATCGCGCACGTGAGTATGCTTTGGCTCACATTTATTTATTTTTCCTCGTTTTGACTTGAGATGTTTTATTAACACCGTATCTGTTTCTTCTTCTCTCAGCAATCATGGATACTATTGAGAATGTCTCTGGTATCCGCGATTGGGTAGAAAAATTATTGTCTGTTGCTCCTTTTGAAGAGGGATCTTGAACGTACCTCGTTGGGACATATGGTTTGCATGTAAAGACCCACGGTAAGTGAAGCTCTTATACTTGCTTCTTTCCTTACTCGAGTCTCTTCATTCTTTGTCGTTTAACTTTTTCCCTTTTAATATGGTTCTCTGCTCGTGGGGTGTCTACTTCATCTATCCCAAAGATGTCTTTGGCTCAGGCCCAAGAAATTATTGTTGGTTCATCTTCCTCGAAGAGGAAGATTGGTCAGTCTCGTTCCGTAGAAGAAGAAGAAGAAGAAGGGTATTTAGTACATAGGCCACGGAGAAGGCAGGTGATTTCAGATGATGAGCTTACGCCCTTGACCTTGCCTTCCGTGTCTGTGGTTGAGCCCTCTGTCCTTGATGATGTTTCACATTCCCCTATTCATGAAGGTATTGATCTTGCTCCTGACGATGTGCCTTTGGCTACTGTCTTTCCTGCTTCTTTGAGAGAAGCTGTCTCATCTGTTCCTTTGGCTATTTCAGCTTCTACTATTGATTTGCCCGTAACTTCCTCGACTCTTCAACCCTCTGTGCCTGCTTTTTTGCCCGTGGTTCTCCAGCTCCTCAACCCTCCGTGCCCGTTGTTGTTTCATCTCTACCTGCTTCTATGCCTTCTGTTAGGGAAGTAGGGTCTTCCAGTAGAGAGATGCGGCAGGTGGTAATAGAGGTTCCAGCTGAGGGGAATCTTTTCAAGAAAACGGGTGAGCCCGAAGTGTGACTCAAGCCTTTGATAGGTCCCTCTGAGAAAGCCAAGCTAGCCAGCCACGGTGCTCTTACATGGGCCAATGAGGTCGTGCATACTTCTTTGAAGGTATGATGCAAGTTATCCTCTTTCTTTTTCGTATATGAATTTTACCATATATGACTGGTTTATTTCTTGTAGATTAACCTTATAGGCATGGAGCTTATGAAGAGGATTTCAAACACAGACCAAGAGATAAAAGAGTTGTAGGCTGATGCTAATAATTGGAAAGCATAGTATGATAGCCTAAGGATTGACATGGATGATTTTGAAGAGGAAATGAGTACCTTGAAGCGGTAGATGAGACTCATGGCAGCAGAACTGGCAGTAGAGAAGGCTTCTTCCAGTCAGGCTGATAAAGATAAGAGTGTTCTGGAGTCTTTGTTCGCTGAGCAGCTGTCCCGTGCCTCATAGGAGATTAGAGACTTGAAAAACTTGTTGGGGCAGAAGGAGGAATACTATGGCGAGCTCGTGCAATCACTCACTCATGCTCAAGATGACCTTCGTAAGGCTTTAGACAAATCTCAAACTCTAGAGGAGTCTATTGTAACGTTAAGGGCAGCCCATGAAGCTGCGGAAGCGGAGAAGGACGGATTGATAGCTGAGCTTCAAGTATGGGCAAAGGATTACGAAGATATCGAAGAGGTGGCTGCTGTAAATATGAGCTGGGCGTACATGAATTCTCGCCTTGACACATTGATGGAAATGAGTCAAGAGGGTTTCGACCTTAGTGCTGAAATAGCTAAAACTAAGAAAGCCATGGAGAAGGCTCACCAAGGTCATAACCTTTCTTCACCTGATGGTGAGACTCCAGCCTCTCATGCCTCTTCATCCCTAGTTGCTCCTTCTGCTAGCGAAGTCAACTCCTCTCTTGAAGAAGTTTAGTTGGTCCACCCCCCCCCCCTTTTTTTTCTTTGTCCCAATTGGTGGTTACCCCTAGTCCTATCGGGGGTATAAAAATTCTATACGGCTAAGTATAAGTTAATACTTAGTTTTTTGCTTAGCTATTTTAATATATTAATGCTAATATGGCCTTTATTGAGTTTTTGTTTCACTCTTTAAGTCTTTTGCATACTTCAATTTTTGAGGTTTTAGTTTTACCTCTGAGTTTTGCATGTAGAATGCTTTATATTACTCGTACCTTTTTGTAATAGGCACGGTGTCATATTAAACCTGTGTTTTTTTTTAATAAGCATAGTTTATGGAAGAGGGCCCTTTATAATTGTCATGAAGAAGACATCTCAACTTCATGATAATGCAATAGAGTGATAGGAATTTTACACATGTTTAAGAATGTTTCCAAGGAAAGTTTTTTGTTTGAACTTCCATGACATTTTACATNCGAACTTTTATAAGTCTTTTGCATACTTCAATTTTTGAGGTTTTAGTTTTACCTCTGAGTTTTGCATGTAGAATGCTTTATATTACTCGTACCTTTTTGTAATAGGCACGGTGTCATATTAAACCTGTGTTTTTTTTTAATAAGCATAGTTTATGGAAGAGGGCCCTTTATAATTGTCATGAAGAAGACATCTCAACTTCATGATAATGCAATAGAGTGATAGGAATTTTACACATGTTTAAGAATGTTTCCAAGGAAAGTTTTTTGTTTGAACGTCCATGACATTGTACATGTGTTGTTATCGTCTAAAACTCATGTTGAAAGTGTATTTGTTTAACAGATTTGATATACTCTTGTATTTAGTAACTGTTTTTCATAGGTAACAGTTTTTCGATATTAATACAAGAAAACAACTGTTTTTTACTAGTAACAGTTTTTATAAAGATTGGGGGTTTTACCCGCAACTGTTTTGGAAACAGTTTTCTAATAAGTACGAGGAAAATGTTTTCTTATTCGTAACTGTTTTTATTTGATAACAGTTTCTTGAACAAATACAAGGATTTAGATCTTTCATCCATAACTGTTGTATTTGATAACCGTTTTCTGAATGAGTACATTGATGATGATCTTTTACCCCTAACTGTTTTTGTTACAACAGCTTTGAATAAGTATAAAGATGTACATTTCTTTCTCGTGACTAATATTTTTCCTTTCAACCTGAACATGTTCAAAGGTTTTTGCTTTTGGATTAGGCTGCTTTGTATTTGGATGATTCTTTTGATTTCTTTCGATTCTGCTCGTATCACTTGTCTCGTTTGGTAGATGGGTCTTCAGGCTCGAGCTTTTGACTTTCTAATAGTCTTCTTTTCTTCGTCTTAGCCTTCACTATTGTATAGTCCCCCAAGTGTTTGAGCTTTGAATATTGAAATCTCGAGCACTTGATTATTCCTTCCTTGCGGTCCTTTTCCTGAAAGGAAAATCATTCCGGACTCGAAGGTATATCGTTTTTTAGATGATGACTGCTTAACCCTTTAAAATGTCCATCAGAAAGTGTAACCCTAGACCGGGAATTGTGTTATTTCCTCGCATCTTTGCATGTCTAATATCATTATCTGGTGATGGGTAAGCTTTACGCCTATAATCTAAAAAAGTTAGTAAAATTTTTAAATGTTCAAAATAAAATCGAATGTTTGATACCTGGCGGAGGGTATTCTTTTCCTTAGAAGTAATACTTCTTTAGGTGGATGGCGTTCCAGCTTGTTGGTAGAACTCTGTCGTCCATAGCTTACAACTCATAGGCGCCTTTCCCAGCTATGCCTCGGATTTTGTAAGGTCCTTCCCAGTTTGGATATAGCTTTCCTGCACCTGCTTCTTTCGTTGATTGGAAGACTTTTTGAGGAAGAAGTCCCTAATCTTGAATTACCTGAGATGAGCTTTACGGTTGTAATAACGCTCTATGATTTGTTTTTGAGCTGCCATCCGTATCAATGCTGCTTCTCTCCGTGGTTCGAGCAGGTCCAGGTTGGTCCTTAATTTGTCGTCGTTTTCTCCCTCCATTGTTGTTGAGAACCTTATGCTTGGTTCGCCAATCTCCACAGGTATTAAGGCTTCTGAGCCATAAACAAGTGCGAACGGAGTTTTTCCCGTGGCTATTTTTGAAGTTGTTCTGTATGCCCATAGTACCGCTGGTAACTCATCAGGCTAGTTTACTTTGGCTATATCCAGTCGCTTCTTTAGATTGTTGATGATGACCTTATTCGTTGACTCAGCTTGATTTGCCAACTTTCGAAGAATTCTGTGATTTGCGAGCCTATGAATTGTGGGCCATTATCGCACATGATTTCCTTTGGTATTCCAAAGCAGCATATTATGTTTCACCATAAGAAGCTTTTAACTTCCTTTTCTCACACTTGTTTGAACGCTTCTGCCTCTACCCATTTTGTAAAATAGTCGGTTAGCACGAGTAAAAATCGTACCTGTCCTTTAGTTGTGGGAAGAGGTCCCACTATGTCCATACCCCATTTCATGAAAGGCCATGGGGATATTATTGGATGCAATAATTCCACTGGTCGATACATGTTATTGGCAAACCTTTGGCACCTGTCACATTTGGATACGGAGTACTCAGCTTCTTCTTCCATCTTAGGCCAATAGTATCTAGCTTTGATTAGGGTTTTCACTAAGGATCTCGCCCCTGAGTGATTTCCACAGTGTCCTTCGTGACTTCTTTCATCACAAATTTTGTTTCGTTTGGTCCGAGGCATTTAGCTAGGGGTCCTACGAACATCTTTCGATAAAGCGAGTTGCGAATAATGCAGTACCGTGCAGCTTTGCGGCGAAGTGCTTGAGCTGTTTTCCTGTCTTCAGGTACGGTTCCATTCTACAAAAAATTAAGAATTTTTGTTTCTCCAGTCCCATGTTAAGTTGTTGAAAGTTACCTCATTTCTGTCCTGGTCTATTATTGAATGCAATAGTTGGACGACAATTGCATTCTCTTTGTTCGTTACTTTTGTGACTGCTGCGAGGCTAGCTAATACATCTGCTTCTGCATTTTCCTCTCTAGGTATTTGCATTACCTTCCATGTTTTGAATTGTCTCGCGTGCTCTCATGCTTTTTCAAGATACTATTAAGTTCTAGTCTCTTGAGCGATGTAAGTCCCGTGTATCTGATTTACTACCAGTTGGGACTTGTTGTTGAACACAATTTGCTCGATTGAGAGTTCCCGTGCGAGTTGAATCCCTGCAATAGCAGCTTCGTACTCTGCATCATTGTTAGTTATAGGATAACACTTGATAGCTTGCCGTGTCTTTTCACCCATGGGTGATATTAAGACTATGCCTAAGCTGGCACCTGTTATATTTGAAGAACCATCGGTGAACAAGGTCTATAGGACTGGATTGGCACCGTTAAAGAGTTGTAACTCCTTTTCTACTTCAGGCACAATGCCATTACTAAAGTCGACAACAAAATCAGCTAGTATTTGAGACTTAATTGCAGTCCTAGGCTGATAGATTATTTCATGCTTAGTTAATTCTATGGCCCACTTGGCTAATCTTCCTGAAAATTCCTGTTTATGCAAAATATTTCCTAAAGGATATGAGGTCACAACGGTGATTGGGTGGCATTGAAAATATGGTCGTAATTTTCTAGATGCCATTGTTAAAGCTAAGGTTAACTTTTCCAGATGTAGATATCAAGTCTCAGCATCTTGCAAAGTTTTACTTACATAATAGATAGGTGATTGTTTATCTTTTTCTTCTCTTACCAGTACTGCACTTACAGCAATTTCTGAGACAGCCAGGTAGATGTACTATCTTTCCACTTCTTTTGGCTTTGAAAGCAGTGGTGGTTTCGATAGATAAATCTTCAGATTCTTGAGGGCTTGCTGAAATTCTTCAGTCCATTCGAACTGATTTTGCTTTTTGAGAATTGAGAAGAATTTAAAACTTTTTTCGGAAGACTTAGAAATCAACCTTCCCAAAGCTTCTATTCTCCCTGTTAGTCTTTGAACTTCCTTTTTATTTGTTAAAATATCAGGAATTTCCTCAATAACATTAATTTGAGCGGGATTTATTTCTATTCCTCTGTTCGATATAAGGAAACCCAAAAATTTACCTGATTGCCCTCCAAAAGCGCATTTCTCTGGATTTAGCTTCATATTATACCTGCGTAAAATGTCAAAAACAGTAGAGAGATGCTGGAAATGGTCTTGTACTTGTGTTGATTTTACCAACATATCATCAATATAGACTTCCATCGTCTTTCCAAGATGTTCTTGGAACACTTTAGTCACTAACCTTTGGTAGGTGGCTCCAGTGTTTTTCAAGTCAAAAGGCATAACTTTATAACAGTAAGTCCCCCTGTTTGTAATGAAGGAAGTTTTTTCCTCATCTAAGGCATTCATTTTAATATGATTATAACCAGAATATGCATCTAAGAAGCTCAATAATTCATGACCTGTTCTGGCATCAATCATTTGATCTATATGTGGCAATGGGAATGAATCTTTGGGGCATTCTTTATTTAAGTCAGTATAATCTATGCATACTCTCCACTTGCCATTCTTATTAGGTACTACCACGGTGTTTGCTAGCTAGTTAGGGTATGTTACCTCTCGTATCGAACCAATCTTCAATAGTTTATGTACCTCTTCGTCGATCACTTGGTTCTTGAATGGTTCTTGCTTTCTTTTCTTCTCTTCGAGCGGGGCCCAGCCTCGTGCCTATATACACTTTCTGCACATGCTTTTGTTCAGATAATGGAACAACTTCGAGCTCCTCCATAGTTGTTTTTATGTGCTCATCTTCCTCTAGTTCATGAATGACGTCCGGTCTGGAATCTGTATCTGTGTGGTATAGTACACCTTCCATGGTAACTTGATTCTCCTTCTCGTAAGTATTTTCCTTCATACCTATTTCAGCAATAATACCTTCCGTACCTATTTGGGTAGTAATTTCTTCGATGCATGTTTGGGCGGCGTTACCTGTTTGGGAGATTCCCTTATCTCGTAATTTTTCCACCTCTATTTTCTTGTTGTAGTGTACCACAGAGTTTATATTTCTTGCGGTCTGCTGATCGCCTTTGATTTGCTGAATCCCCCATTCAGAGGGGAATTTAATTACCCGATGCAATGTGGAAGGTATTTCTTTCATGTCGTGGATCCATGGACTTCCCACGATCATGTTATAAGCCATGTCAGTATCGATGACTTGGAACCTGGTACTTTTGATCACCCCCTCAGCATAAGTGCTAAGCTCAATTTCTCCTTTTGTTATAACTGTAGAGTTATCAAACACTGATATGGCTCGTGCCCTTGGGATTACTTGATTCCCCAGTAGCATTTCTTCCATGACTCTTAGCAAAATGATATTGACTGAACTTCGTGGATCAATCAACACTCTTTTTACGTTAGTGTCATGAATAAGTAAAGATATTACCAGAGCATCATTGTGCAGAAGCATTAATCTGCCGATATCTTCATCATCGAAGGTTATATCGTCTTCTTCCATATTTTCACGAGCCCGTTTTCCATGTGTAATTGTGAACTTTGTGGTTGTCTTGCAGATCACTTCGTTTACTTCTTCATCTCCGTGTATCACGTTGACAGTTCGTTTTGGAGAAAAAGGCTTTGGGGGCTCCTGCTTGTTCCTCATATATACCTGCTTACCTTTATCACTAAACAATTCTGTTAAATAGCCCTATTTCAATAAATTTTCTACTTCACCTTGTAAAAATCTGCAATCCGCAGTTTTGTGCCCATGGTCGTTGTGGAATTCACACCAGTGATCTGGGTTCCTTTTACTTGGATTTGACCGCATCTCTTTGGGCACTTAACCTTGTCTCCCATGTTACTAAATATTGAGACAAGTTCAGTAGTACTTACATTAAAGGTATGACCCCCAATTTGAGTATTACTTCTAGGTCGTTCATCTCGATTTTTTCTGGATCTAGATGAGGATGAGACTACGTCTCTTCCTTGTGGTCTATAGTCCGACCTAGTGTTTTCGAACCTAGGGAGAATATCGCGTCCTGAGGGTCCTAAGTAAGGATCGTACCTGTTTTTACCTAATTTTCTATCTGATTCAGGATGTCTGGATCTTGAATGATCTTCATCTCTCGAACGAGCAATGATATCTTCTTCTATTATGAGTTTAGTACTATACCTGTTGTATACATCGTTCCATGTTGTAGCGGGGAATTCTCTTAGACTTTTCTTAAGTCGTCTCGTGGCTTCTGAGCTTTTATCGTTTATGTTGCTTGCAAATGCCATGGCTGCCCAATTATCAGGAACCCTGGGAACCTGCATTCTTTTTGTGCACCAGAGTGTGCTTTTTTAAACAAATTTACAAGCTCAGCAAAAGAGTCAATAGAATTTTCTGGGAAAAGAGAATACCAGTTTAGGGCCCCTTTGGTAAGTGTTTCCCCAAATTTTTTGACAAGAACTGATTCAATATCTTGTTTTGTTAAGTCGTTTCCTTTTACCCCAGTAGTGAAAGTAGTCATATGGTCACGTGGGTCAGTTGTTCCATCATATTTGGGAACGTCAGGCATTTTAAACTTCTTGAGTATAGGCAAGGGGTTCCGCACTTGGCTTCCAAGGTTGTTGAGAATACCTATCAACATCAATGCCTTTGATGATAGGTTGTACTCCAGGAATTTGTTCGATGCGATCGTTCTGCTCCTTCATCTGTTTCTGCATGGTTAGCAGTAAATTTTGAAATTCTGAGTTATTAGATATACCTGGTCTCGTTTTGAGAGATTCATTAGGATTATCTCCCTTTCTTGAGTTTGCCAACCCAGATTGAGGATTTTCCATGGTGATGGTATTATTGGGGGTGGCATCGGCGGTGTAGTTAACGCTGCCGGTAATCCTCTCGCAAATTCTTGCAAAGCTTGGCTTACATACTCTGCAATTATTTTCTTTACAAGATCTTGTTCCACAGGTTGATTATTATCACCATTGTTGTTATTGGATCTTTCTGTGGATTGTTCCCTTGAACCACGTGGGGTTCCTGAAGGCGATGGAACTGGGGTTCCACTCATTTGCTGGTTGTTGTCATTGGAGTTTGACATAGTTCAGAGGATATCAGTTGAAAAGCAAACAAAGATTATCAGATTCCCGTTAACGGAACCAATTTGTTTAACCAAAGAATTAGACCCTTTGACTAAAGCTATTTTTAGGATGAACTCGGGTTACTGATAATCAAGGAAATAGAGAAAAATGAATAACATACAATATTGCAGAAATATAGAAAAGCGAAATCAATTATATTCTAGTATCAGATGTCTTTACAAGTTGTATTCCCCTCCCTTATATAGGAGATTCCTATAACGTACCACTCTTGCTATGGTCGCTCATTAATGAATAATTATGACATTACTGAGGCGTTACAAAGGATAATAGTAATTGGGATACGGTTACATAACGTTCGAGTAATCAATTGTGGGTCCTTGAATCTGCCCGTAGCTTTGTCTAGATTCATTCTGACCGTGCCTCTACCCTATTTTGATCAGGTTGAGTTTCTCGTGGCTGATAAGCTCGAGGGTTTACTGAATTGTGCCTCTTTGTTCCGCACCTCATCAAAGAATCACATCCAGCTGTCGCTTTTTCCTGTGTCCACGTGACTGGCTGAGTTGTCAAAAGGTGGTTTACGTGTGAAACTCTTTGTTGCCAATACAATAACTCTTCTGCCTAGACTGATCTGTACGAAAGCTATCCTGAATGATCTTAACTTTATCCAAGGCATCTTGCACTAAGTTTGTACCCAACAACCGAGCCTCTCCTGGCTCAAACCACCCAACCGGCGACCGACACCGCCTACCATATAATGCCTCAAAGGGAGCCATCTGGATGCTCGAATGATAGCTGTTGTTGTAGGTAAACTTAGCCAATGGCAAGAACTGATCCCAAGAACCTCCAAAGTAACTGACACAGGCTCGAAGCATATCCTCCAAAATCTGAATAGTGCGCTCGGACTGTCCGTCCGTCTGAGGATGAAATGATGTGTCAACTCAACCCTCGTGCCCAACTCACGTTGAACTGCCCTCATGAAATGCGAGGTAAACCGCTACCTCGTCAGAAATAATAGACACAGACACACCATGAAGATGAACAATCTCCCTAATGTAGATCTCTGACAATCTCTCCGAAGAATAGGAAACTACCACAGGGATGAAATGTGTTGACTTGGTCAGCCTATCCACAATAACCTATACTGCATCGAAATTCCTCAGAGTCCGTAGTAGCCCAACAACAAAATCCATGGTGATACGCTCCCACTTCCACTTAGGAATCTCAATCTGCCGAAGCAATCCACCAGGCCTCTAATGCTCGTACTTTACCTGCTGACAATTCAAGCACCGAGCTACATATGCCACAATATACTTCTTCATCCTCCTTCACCAATAATGTTGCCGCAATTCCTGATACATCTTTGCGGCGCACAGATGAATGGAGTACCGGGAACTATGGGCATCCTCTAATATCAACTCACGATGTCTATCCACATTGGGCACACAAATACGACCCTGCATTCGTAAAACCCCATCATCACCAACTGTAACTTTCTTGGCACCACCGTGTTGCACCGTGTCCCTATGGACACACAAATGAGGATCATCATACTGCCGATATCGAATACGATCAAATAATGAAGAATGAGCAATTGTATAAGCTAGAACATGGCTGAGCTCAGAAACATCCAATCTCATGAACCGATTGGCTAATGCCTGACATCCAAAGAAAGTGGTCTCTCCCCGGCCGGAATATATGCATGACTACCCATACGGGCTGACTTCCTACTCAAAGCATCGACCACCATATTGGCCTTCCCCGGATGATATAAGATGGTGATGTCATAGTCTTTCAACAGCTCCAACCATCTCCTCTGCCTCAAATTCAACTCTTTCTGCTTGAACAAATATTACAAACTCTTATGATCCGTGAACAAATCACATGACACGCTATACAGATAATGCCTCCAAATCTTCAGCGCGTGGACAATGGCTGCTAACTCCAAGTCATGAACTGGATAATTCTTCTCGTGGATCTTTAACTGACGTGAAGCATATGAAATGACCTTTCCATCCTGCATCAACACGACACCAAGTACAACCCGAGATGTATCACAATACACAGTATATGGCCCTGAACCTGTGGGAAAAACCAACACCGTCGCCCTAGTCAAAGCTGTCTTGAGCTTCTGGAAGCTCGCCTTACACTCCTCTGACCACCGGAACTGGACACCCTTCTGAGTTAACCCGGTCATCGGGACTGCAATAGATGAAAACCCCTCCACAAACCGACGGTAATAGCCCGCCAAACCCAAGAAACTCCGGATCTCTATCGCTGATGTGGGTCTAGGCCAATCCTTGACCGCTAAAATCTTTTTAGGATCCACCCGAATACCCTCCACTGATACAACATGACCCAGGAATGAAACTGAACTCAACCAAAACTCACATTTCGAAAACATGGCATATAACTGACTGTCCTTCAGAGTCTAGAGAACGACTCGAAGGTGCTGCTCGTGCTCCTCCCGGCTGCGGAAATAAATCAGAATATCATCAGTGAAGACAATCACGAAAGAATCCAAGTAAGGCCTGAACACTCGGTTCATCAAGTCCATGAAAGCTACTGGGGCATTTGTCAACCCGAATGACATCACTAAGAACTCATAATGCTCATACTGAGTGCGAAAAGCTATCTTAGGGACATCGGATTCCCTAATCCTCAACTGATGGTAGCCATATCTCAAATTAATCTTCGAAAATACCTTGGCACCCTGAAGTTGATCAAACAAAATCATCAATCCTCGGCAGTGGATACTTATTTTTGATGGTAACCTTGTTCAACTACCGAAAATCTATGCACATCCTCATCGACCCATCCTTCTTCTTAACAAACAACACCGGTGCATCCCAAGGCGAGACTCTAGGCCTAATAAAGCCTTTATCAAGCAAATGCTGCAACTATTCTTTCAACTTCTTCAACTCTGGGGGGGCCATGCGATATGGCGGAAAAGAAATGTGCTGAGTGCCCGGAGCCAAATCAATGCAAAAGTCAATATCCATGTCGGGTGGCATACCAGGTAGGTATGCATGAAACACCTCTCAAAAGTCAAGGACAATGGGCACAAACTCCATAGAAGGTACCTCGGCACTAGAATCACGAACATAGGCCAAACACCCCTTCTCGACCATATGTCGAGCCTTCATATATGAGATAACCCTGCTAGAAGAATAACCAGGAGTCCCTATCCACTCCAGTCGAGGCAACCCCGGCAATGCTAAGGTCACGGTCTTGGCATGACAATCCGGTATGGCATGATAAGGCGACAACCAATCCATCCCCAAAATAACATCAAAATCTACCATATCAAGGAGTAGAAGATCTACACTGGACTCAAGACCACCAATAACCACTACACATAAATAGTAGACACGATCTACCACAATAGAATCACCTACCGGTGTAGACACATATACATGAGTACTCAAGGAGTCGCGAGGCATAACCAAATAAGGAGCAAAATAAGATGACACATAGGAATATGTGTACCCTGGATCAAATAAAAATGAAGCATCTCTGCTGCAAACTAAAACCATACCTGTGATAACCGCATCGGAAGCCTCAGCCTGAGGTCTGGCTGGAATAGTATAACATTAGGGCTGGGCCACACCAATCAGAACTACATCCCTGGGACGACCCCTACTGGCTGACCTATACCTCTAGTTTCCTGGCTTCCACTTCTAACTGCCTGACCTTCACCTCTAACACCTCGACCCCCACCTCTAGCTGGCTGAGCAGGTGGTGGAACACTTGGTGCGGGAACTATGGCACGAAAACCCTGGTGCTGAGAACTGCTCGAGGCTCGAGGGCAAAATATAGCAATGTTCCCCGGACCACCACAAGTATAACAAGATCTCGGCTACTGAGACTGCAAGCAAACTGACCCTGACGACCTAAGTAACCACCCTGAAAACTCTAGAGCGGCGGTGCATTGATAGGAGCTGGTGGTGCACTGTAGGGCAACTGATCTGAATATTGCATGTGGGAACAACAACCACCTGTAGCACTACGAGAAACCTGAAGTGCTGACTGAAACGGCCTAGAAGGATGGCCCCTACCAAAAGAAACCCTGCCTCCAGATGAGACACCACTGAACCGGCCAAAATGACGAGGCCTCTTGTCAGACCCCTGACCACTCCCCTGTGATAGAACCATCTCGACTTGTCTGGCCACATTGGCTGCATTCTGAAAGGAAATATCACTCCCTGCCTCTCTAGCTATCTGCAATCTGATCGGCTGAGCTAGTCCCTTAATAAACCACCTCACCCTTTCTCGGTCAGGGGGGAGTATCATAATAGAATGACGAGCCAAGGTAATGAATCTGGTCTCATACTGAATGACGGTCATAGAACCCTACTGGAGACGCTCAAACTGCCTCCGATAATCCTCTCTCTGAGTGATAGGGAGAAACTCCTCCATAACCAAATCGGAGAATTGGGCCCAAGTCAAAGGTGGTGATCCAGCTGGTCTGGCCAAACAATAATCTCTCCACCAGGTCTTTGCGGGACCTGATAGACGAAAAGTAGCAAAGTTGAATCCATTAGTCTCCATTATCCCCATGTTCCATAGGACCTCGTGACATCTATCCAAATAATCCTGGGGGTCCTTTGAAGATGCACCACTATAAGTAGTGGTAAACAGATTGGTGAACCGGTCCAACCTCCACAAATAATCAGCAGACACAGCTGCTCTGTCACCGCTCTGAACCACAATACCCGGCTGAACTACCCCAACTGTCTGAGGTGCTGGAGTCTGGAACTGAGAAGCTAACTGCTCCGGAGTGCGAGTAACGGGAGTGTGGGCTCCTCCCTCAGCCCGAGAGACGGCTGGTGCAATAGGAAGTAAACTTGCCCAAGCAACGCTCTCCATGAAGCCCACTAGACGGACCAGAGCATCTTGGAGTACCAAGGTGGCAATGAACCCCTCGGGAACCTGAGCTGGTCCCACCGTTACTGTCTGGGCAGGAACCTCATCAGCAAACTCTACTTGAGGCTCTGCCACTGGGGCTGCTGCTCTGGGCTGAGCTATGCCTCTGCCTAGACCTCTAGCAAGCCTCGACCTCGTCCTCGGCCCCTCGTATGAGCTGCAACTGGAGACTCGGGCTACTGATCAGTGGATGAAGAAGCACGTGTTCTCGCCATCTGCGAGAGAAGAGAGTAGAAATTCAATTAATTTTGAGAAATCAAATCGCACGAAAGAGAAGAATAGATGTGAAGTCATTCCTAAACTATGTATCCTCTAGGGGTTAAGCACAGACTTCTCCGTACCGATCCCTCAGACTCTACTAAGCTTGTCCGTGAATTGTGAGACCTAAGCAACCTAGTGCTCTGATACCAACTTGTCACGGCCCGAATTTTCCACCGTGATGGCGCCTAATATTAAAACCGCTAGGTAAGTCAACGTTAATGTTTTTTTACCTTATTCAATTATTTTTAACAAATAACAGGTTATGTACAAATCAACGGAAATAAAAGTGCGAGAGAAATCAAAGTCTAACAACTTAATTAAAAGCCATTATAAAAATCATAATACTAAACCCAGAATTTGGTGCCACAACTTCACGGACTGTCTATGATACAACATATAAAGGTCCAAACAAAATAAATACATATGTCTCAAAATAAAGAAGAACATAGTGGAAATAATGTAGGAGGGGACGCCAAGGCCTGCAGACGCCTGCAGGACTACCTCGGAATCTCCAAAAGGGCTGAAGGCAGCCTTCTCACTCTAAGGTTCGTAAAATCCAGTATCTGGATCTGCACAAAAGTGCAGAGTGTGGCATCAGTAGTGACAAGGCTGGGACACGACTACCAACTAAACATGAGTAGTTTAATCATATACGGAGAAAATAATAACAACAAGAAATAAGCAGCTAAATACAAAGAAAGGGGAACATGCTGAGGAGAGGAAATATCAACTAATGGAAATAACGAAGTAAAGCAACAAAGTTCATATCAATTTAAACAACAGAAGTAACAACACCAAAATAAGTGCACGGCATCACCCTTCGTGCGTTTACTCTGATCCTCACAATAAATCTATAGAAACGGCACGACATCACCCTTTGTGCTATTAATATCATAATATGGCACGGCATCACCCTTCGTTATTTTACTCTCATCCTCACAATAAATCAATAGAAACGGCATGGCATCACCCTTCGTGCTTTTACCCTCATCCTCGGAATAAATCAATAGAAAACGGCACGACATCACCCTTCGTGCTTTACACTCTTCCTCACCCAAACAAACCAATAACAATAATCCGGCAAGGAAATCAACAATACAAACAACAACAATAAATCTATAACGTCCCGGCAAGAGAGTCAACAGTAGAATCAATATCATCCCGGTATGGGAAAACAACTATAAACAATCTCACCTAGTTACTCAATTTCTCGTAGTAATTCTCAACTTGAACTAATTCTCAACAATGATCAATACCAAAGAAACACCACAAACATAGATAATTGTCAAATTAAAGTCAAGTAATGCTTAATGAAAAATCACATAAATTACAATATTCGACTCACGGCATGCTTGACACCAACGTACAGATACTCGTTACCACACCTATACGTTGCACATTATACTAACACGTAGCAAATAAGACATAATACATACTCCCTCAGGATAGGGTTTAGCCAAACACTTACCTCGAATTCCACGACCAAACTCAAGCCTCAATTACCACTTTCCCTTTAGAATTCGCCTCCAATTCGATTGTATCTAGACATAATTTGCTTAACAATATCAATAAATGCTAAATAATTCAACCACGATGCTTAATTATGAGTTTTCTATCATTCTTCCCAAAAAGTCAAAAATCGACCCCGACCTGCTTGGTCAAAACACGAGGTTCGGACCAAAACCCGATCAGTCATACACTCACAAGCTCGAATATATAATTAGTTTCGGAATCCGACCACAAATCGAGGTCTAAATTCCCAAATTTGTAAAATCACGTATTCTTCTAAAATCCCTAATTTTTTATCCTTCAAGGATAAGATTTAGGCCAAGAAATCTAATGGGTGTTAATGAAAAATGGAGAAAACGAGTTTAAGAACACAAACCTAGAACTTGGTGGTGAAATCCCCCTTCAAAAATCGCCCTAAGCTTCCTAGGCTTTGAAAATATAAAGTTATGGCTAAAATCCCATTTTTCTACAATTTTTAAGTGTTGGGCGACAGTACTCAGTGTATTCGTGTGAGCACTGACGCGTCCGCGAAGGGCAGCCTGTTAGAGAACTTATGCGATCGCAGGACGAGATGTGCGTTCGCGCAGGCTTAGCCTTGCCCCGCCTTCACGTTCGCGTAGAAGGGGTCGTGTTTGCATAGCTCTCCTAGGTTCCTGGTCAGCCCCCCTCCTATAAATGTGCGTTCGCGTTTGACCTGGTGCGTTCGCGTAGAGTAATTTCAGCTATGCTCCGCGTTGCACCCAGGTCTATTCGTTCGCGTAGAGAAAATCCAAGCCTCAGCCCCAGCCCTAGCCCCACTTACTCTTCGTGTTCGCGTGTATTACAACACGTTCGCATAGAACAAAATACCAGACACCAGCAAACAACATTCTCACCAGATTTTTTCTAAGTCCAAACAATTCTGACACCTAACCGAAACTTACCCGAGCACTCGGGGCTCCAAACCAAACATGTACACAACCTTAAAAATATCCTACGGACTTACTCGTGTGATCAAATCACCAGAATAACATCTTAAACAACGAATTTAGTATAAAATCAAAGAAAATCTCAACAACTATCAAAGTTTCAAATTTCACAACTACGGTACCGAAACACGTCAAATGACCTTCGTTTCTTACAAAAATTTTCAGGCATCACTCAAATACTATATTAAACCTGTACCGGGCTCCGAAACCAAAATACGGGCCCGATACCATCAATTTCAAATATAATCAAATTTCTAAAATCTCTTATCATTTCAATAAAACAATTTCTTTCAGAAATTCATTTCTCGGGCTTGCGACCTTGGAATTCAATTTCGGGCATACGCCCAAGTCCCAAATTTTCCTACAGACCCTTCGGGACCGTCAAATATGGGTCCGGGTTCGGGTCCGTTTACTCAAAATGTTGACCGAAGTCAACTTAAATTCAATTTTAAAGGCAAAATTAGCATTTTTCTCAATTTTTCATATAAAAGCTTTCCGGATATTCGTCCGGACTGCGCATGCAAAATGAGGTGAGATAAAAGGAGATTTTTAAAGCGTCAAAATACAACTTTGACTTATATACCCTTTTATTCTTTATTATATTTTATGCTCGACATTATCTCAAATCATGTAAGGGTAAGGAGCAACCACGAGTAGTTTAATGCACAAAGAGATTTGTTTAATAAATTAATAATAATCACAGGACAGAATGAAAATTTAAAGTAAAGACATAATCAAAATCTGCTAACTTAAACAAAAAAGAGT
This sequence comes from Nicotiana paniculata, assembly GCA_005239505.1. Lineage (NCBI taxonomy): Eukaryota > Viridiplantae > Streptophyta > Magnoliopsida > Solanales > Solanaceae > Nicotiana > Nicotiana paniculata. The sequence continues at coordinate 270 of ML353784.1, read as the reverse complement.
CATTGTTCCTATTACAACACACGATTGACAAATTAACCGAAATAATCGTTCATCTAATCTCTTAAATTAAAAATAGTCGGTGAAAGTATAATATATGTATAATATATATAAAATTATATATAATTAATGTATAATTTATGTATATGTTTTCAAAACGTAGACAAAGAATATGACCTATTATTTATATAAAGATCCCCCACTAAGTTTCTAGATTTCAGCCCACCCTTTTTTTATACGAAGCCAAAATATGATATGACTTTCCTTGAATTA
>ML353781.1:0-14314 GCA_005239505.1 Nicotiana paniculata | reverse complement strand
AAGTAAGATTAGTAGTTAAGTGTTAAGTTAATTAGCTGAAAGTGTGTAGTATATATAGATTAGCATTGTAATAGTTGTACAGGCATGCTAATGCAGTTGAGTGCATTCCCTCTCGGAACCGACCCATTTCTCTTCTTCTTCTTCTTCTTCTGCGATATTTCCTAAGAACTAAAATATCGCGCAACAATGGCGTGATTCATCACAAACAATATTTATATTAATGAGAGATTATGCTGTATCTTATATTAGAGCTCATGACTCCATGCTCCCAAATTTTGGGAATTTGTTGTCATAGTATTTCTATATTGATTGTTGCTGGGAGACTTATTTTGCGTGTTAGTTTGATCTATGCTTGGATGTTGGCTTACCTACTATTGAGGTTAGGTGGTATCATTTTTGGTGAGATTTTGGATCGTGATAAGGCTCGAACCATAAATGACCTTAATTAGCCATGAAAAAAGTCAAATGTATATACAAAAGCGAGTAGGTGAACGGCTATTTAGGTTCATTCTTCGAGAAAATATCACCTTTTATTTATAAAAAAAAGGAAAACGTAAAATATAACAACCGAAAAAGTCGTGTAAAGTTTTATCTATTTCAACCGGCTGGTTCCAAAGAAAATATGGTACGGAGACAAGAACTGTTAATTCTTTTGCATCATTATGATCAGTGACGAAGTTAGAAATTTATTTAAGGGTATTCAAATTTGAAAAAAGTGAAAAAAAATCCGACAAATGATATTTAATATGTGTTATATACCTTTAAAATAAAATATTTAATATATGTTATATACCTTTAAAACAAAATATTTTATCTATATATATAATGTAATTTTCTTAACGAACTGAGTATCTTATAACCATATGGCTTCGACACTAATTACCACGAATTCATGTCAACGCTAAAACCAAGTATCTTCTGGATATCGTAACAGTTATTGGACTTTTACCTTCACACATGATGACCCACTTCAGCAAATTTTAGAATAAAACAAATTGAATAAACCCAAATTGCTTGTCATTTTCGTTCATCAATCGTGAAGATTTTATTTTTTCATATGCCGAGCAAAGACAAGGATAAGTGGCCAACATGAATTCAGTAATGTCTTAATTGGAGAAATAGATACTAAGCTAACGGTTCGAAAGCACTCATGGTAAGTGCTAACACGTTATCGAAAAGCACGAATAGTCCTTGCATTGTCAATCTATGAAGATTTTGTATCATGGACGAAAAAGTAAGAAAACCTTTTCTTTTTCTTTTTTCCGATTTTAGTCATTCGTCATCCAAATTTATTAATCCGATTGCTTTGAACTTGCATTGGATAGACCTATACAGTGGCAAAACACTTCCTTTTTGAAGGTTCTACATTTCCAAAGTTCAAAATTAAAGAAATTCCAAACTTTTGCAGTACTACATCAACAACTACCACAAACTATAGCTAGTAAATGAAACAAGTTTTTCTGGAAATTCTAAGCTTGTTGAAGAAATAATTTTGTGAGATACGCTTGCAGCAACTGATTTGATGTAAGAAAAATTTCAAACCAAAATTGAACTTTATTTAAGAATTTAAGCATAGATTTTTAGCGTATGGGTAATCAAATTCCAAAATTTATTTTGGGGTTTGACTAAGTTGACCGAGCGTTGATTTGGACTTTTCCGAAAATTATGGAAATGGTTTATCTAGCCTAATTGAATACGTTATTCGATGTTTTTTTTTTTGTCCAAAAGAAACTAGTTATATTAATATTACGGTGGCATAGTACAAGGAGCTAAAGTGAGATTAGGCACAGAACAACACTGGCCGTCAATAGGAGAAGAACTACGGGGACGACCTCGTGGTGGGTCGTTGCAAAATGTTAGAGAACTTGTTGGTTTCGAGCGAGACTTTAACCTCTGGAGTAGTTGCCTTTTCATAAGCATATAGTTGAGGGACAGGGGCGGCTCTATAGGCTTGGCTAGTGAGATCATTGCCTTAGGCCGGCCCCTAATTTACTTAATCTCTTATGACTATTATATACTATAGAACTTATATAAATAATTATTATAAAGAAAAGTGTTATCGTATAGTTTTTGTTATTTGATTGAGGTTAGTTTATACCAATAAGTTCATAAATTATGATAATTTTCTCATTCATTAATTAGTATATTTGTTTCATTTTTCAATTTTAATTTTATCCTTTTATAGAGGAATTAAGATATATATCGACGGCATAATGAATTTATTTTACAATCTCTTTGAAACTGCATGATTCGTATGCACCGGTTTTCTTTTAGTTCAATTAAACATATTATATTAGGCTATTTTCAAATAATTTTAAATATTCACCAATAAGTATTACTAATTAATCGAATGAACTACAATTATCGTTTAAATTGTTCAGAATGAATAAATATTTTTGATACTGTCAATGCTCCAAACTTAAGCTATTACGTTATGTATGTTTATTTCTTCTTCTTGATTGTGATGATAGCAAAATTAAAATTTTCACTTTGTGTTCTGGACCTCAATATCCGATAATCCACCGCTATATTCTTTGTGCTCTTTTTCCTTCTTTTTTTTTTTTTTTTTTTGATTTTTTGTTTTTGAAATTCACTATTTTTTGTCTTAGATGATTAATTTATTATTTAGAAATTAAATTTTGTTGTTAGTGTAATATATTTATAAAATAAATTTAAGGACCTCTCAATATAATTTCGCTTTAAGCCACCAGATTTATTGAGCCGCCCCTGTTGAGGGGCAAGACTGCAAGAGCATACTGCATGAAACTGTTAAGTTAGAAAGCATGCATGTTCAATAACTATTACTACTCCTTATGTCCAAATTTATGAAGCATGTTTAGGTTTCAAGAATCAAACTTTTTAATTTTTTATCGTCAATTCAGATGTAAATTTTTGAAATTATTTAAATAAAATTTACAAATTTAAAAAGTTCATAGAAGGTACTCTAAGTCGTCAACAACGACAACAAACCCAGTATGTTTTCACTAGGTGGTGTCTGGGGAGGGTAGTCTATACGCAAACCTTACCCTATACCTAACAAGTAGAGAGACTGTTTCCAATAGGCTCTCTGCTCAGAAAAGATAATTAGATGAAGAGGAAAGCAAGAAAGGAAGAAAGAGGGAAGAGAAAAGAAAAAGAGAGAGATACAGGATAATTAGTACCAAATAATAGTAACAGGGAATACAATACCAGTGGCGAACAAAACCACATAACGTAATAAAAATCTAAGAATATGAAGGGACTTGCGTACTACTAAGACTATCGGTGATCAACTAAAAACTACCCGCTAACCTTCTATCTAAATTGTCGACCCCCACACCCTTCTATCAAGGTCATAATAATTAATTATTTAAACTATTTAAAAAGATATATAAAAAATTATTGTTAAAGAAAAACTTATTTGACTCTTTAAATTTGAACACTGACACATAAATTGGAGGGATGGAGTATGATAGACGGACGGGGCATGATAGTATGCATGATATCAGTTGATATTGTAGGATTTTATCGCATGTCTTATGTGCTTTAGATTGAAGAGATTAGCATTATTATGAGACGCTTAATTGGTCGAGCATATTATGGGGTAAGTGTTGGCTATAGATGGACGACGCAAACGCATAGTTCAACTGAGGTAACATTGCGCACTATGGACCCTCTAATGCAACGTAAGGTGGCACCATATGATAGACTTACTGATATAGTGAAATGAATAGTTTACTACCGCCTCATTTATACATATTAAATTTTTTGCGATATATGTACTATATATACCTTGTTCATGATGTGCATGATATTATGAAGACTTGCTCCACATGATAGGGGCAAGTCAGTGATCTTACTAGGTGTTAGCTCACCCAATCATTTACTATTTTGTGCAGATTCATCTATTAGCACTGCTACTGGACACACTACTGTCACGATCCGAATTTCTAATATCGGAATTGTAATGACGCTTAATATTTACTTGCTAGGCAAGTCAACATGAGATAACCAATGAACCATTTTAATAACATAAAACAAACTAATATTAATTATATACGATTAATAAAGCAATAATGCATAAAATAAACGCATAATATAACACGGTCTAGTCTAACCCCAAAAATCTAGAGTCACGTGTGCATGAGCAACTAGAATAATACAAATATGATTTGAACGAAATACAATTGTTTGAAATTAAATAAACAGTAAAGACGGAAATAGAAGAGGACTTCACCTGTGAATGCCAGCAACTCTACCTCAAGTATTCGTTGTAGATATGATCGGAGCGGAAGCACCACTAGACACTGTTGGGACTAACGCCAGTATCTGCACTAGAAGTGCAGAAGTGTAGCATGAGTACAACCGACCCAATGTACTCCGTAAGTGTCGAGCATAACCCCGACGAATTAAGGATGGGGCTATCACAAGACACCTACAAAGATGTTGTGCATATATATACATAAAGCAATTCAAATAACAAATAGGACATTTAACATAATAACGGGGAGGGAACATGTAGAAAGGAAAATAAGATAAGAATGGCAAGTACAAAATCACCAAGTACCCTTTTTACGAAATAAACAACCATGCAACCGATTAAATCACCAATCCGGATATCAAATAAAGCAATGAAATAAATAATGGCACGACATTACCCTTCATGCTTTTACTATCGTAATCACAATGTAATAACATAAATGCAATGGCACGATATCACCCTTCATCTTTTTCTCTCTTTCTCACCATATAATAATGATATGATAAATAAATTTAACGGCATCACCCTCCATACTTTAATCCTCGAAATCTCTCAGATAAATGATAGTATATGTAAATAAGACACGACAATTCCTTTCGTACTTTTCACTTCCTTAACAAGACACAACGCTAATCCACAATAGCAATGCAAATTAAGAGCAAATTTCACTTCAATTATTGTGTCATGATAGACAAACTCAACCTTTAATATCTCAACAACTCCAAAATAAATAAAAATACGAAGGTAAATAATTAAGGAAATAATAATCTAACTAAGGCATGAAAAATATAGTCAATAGATAAACGCAGTACAATAAAATAATTTTCACCCGCATGCTTTAACACAATGATGACGCATATATACTCGTCATCTTAAATATACATTGTCCCCACACATAAATCACACAGCAAATAGACTAACAAGTCTTAATTCCCTCAAGCCAAAGCTAACCACGACACTTACCTCACTTCGCAATCAAGTCAATGCTCAACCGCGACTTTTTCTTTAGAATTAGCTTCCAAACCAATTAAATCTAGCCCAATATGGTTCAAATAATTCAAAATAAATTTTAGAAACTACCCACGTGTGAAAGATATTCGATCTTTAATTAAATTGGAAAAAGTAAACTAAAGTCAACTCAGGGTCCGCTTGGTCAAAATCCGAGATTCCGACCAAGACCCGATCGTCCATTCACCCAAGTCAGCTTATGTGATTTGTTTCGAAATTCGATCTCAATTTGAGGTTTAAAACTCAATTTTATAAAATCCCTAATTTTTACTATGAAAATTATAAATTAAAGGTTAAAATCAAGGGAAAAAGGTCATTATTACCCCTGTACTATTGTAAATAGTACACGTTTGTTCTCCGTTCACTTTACGGACAAAACCCGCCCTACCATTAACAAACTTGATGGAACTGTCCCTAACCTTAACAGATGGCCACTGTGGCACCTGACTTCGCAATGTTTTGCCACATAGGTTTGCAAGTCAGCGTTCTATTAAGTTGAAAGCCCCAATTTCACTCCCAAATTATATTGACCCAATTTCAGCCCCAAAATATTGACCCGAACCCGTAACTGTTTGCCCACTAAATAAATAGAAATAACCCGGGTAAACGAGTAGAGGCCTTCATTTGGTCAAACCTTGTGAAATAAATGAGAGAACAAAAACCATCTGTAGAATCCTTGCGTCAGCACCGATTTCAACCAAAGGTAAGAAATTATTACAAAAAAATTGATGTTTCTGTTAGTTTTATCTCTTTCTTGTATGTAACTGAAGTAAAGTTTTACTAGGTTTCAAATCCCTTTCAGATTTGTTCTTGGTTGGTTAGAGATTTCAGTTCCCCCGTTCTTTATCGATTATTTCAAGTTGATAGGTGTGTGTAACTGCAGTGTAGTTGTCATAGGGTTTCGAATTTATCGTTTATTGGAGTTAGGTTTTCAGAATTGCTCTTGGTTGGTTAGGGTTTTCACTTCTCTCTTTCTTTTTCGATAATTTTAAGTTGTTGGGTGTGTGTTTTTGTCTTTATATTCACTTGCATGTGGTTTTTCATTATTAAACCTTAATTTTGTTCTTTTTGTTTGCATGTTCCTCGTATTTGGGTTATTCTTTCTTGGTATTGAAAAGTACTTTAATTTGGTGGTTAAGGGTTTTAATTTTAATATTTTGTGGTCCCAATTTCCTTTATTGTAGAAAATAAGTGAATCAGATATTTTGTATTCGCTTGCATTTGTTCTTTTATGTGTTGTTTATTAGAGAGGGGGGCAGGGGAAACTATATTTGTTACTTTAATGTATAATCCCACATATCCATGGTTGCATCTATTAGTTTATTGAAGTTTACTGACTTCTTCAATATGTGGTACCTCATATTTTTTTGATTCTTTATCGCTTTATCTCTGTACCTTATCTAGTTTGTTTGTGGGGTTTCCAACTGTACTTTATGTAGTATAACTATTATTTTGATTCAGTAATTTATCTTTTTTTGTTTACATTGACTGATTTAGTGTGTATTTTATATTGTTTCTATATTTTTACCTTATGTTACTTTAGTCGTCTTCAATATGTTTATTCTTTATTTTGCAGTTTACTGACAATGATCCTGCCATATTTGGTCTTTCTTCATGGTAGAGAGTGGGTCAAGAAACCACCCATAGCATATTCAAGAAAATTTGTGCACACCAAGCACACCAAGTGGTTGAATATGTTTCTAAGTTGAGGTATATAGGAGTCCAACAATTGATTGTCAATGGTCCTTCTGGTACATACTATGAAATAGAAGGTGATTATGGCATTGTGACTTTATTGGACTTTGTTAACACCCAGTTTAATAGTATTAACATATTTGCTATAGAGGTATGTGAGCCAAATATTAATGTACCTAATATAATCCATCACATTGAGCAAGATGAACGTGATGAACTTGAAGCTTCCACTGATTGTGATGAAAGTGATAATTGTGATGATAATGAATATGTTGATTCTTCAGACTATGGTTCTGATAGACTAGAGGAACTATTTACACAAAAGAAGAGAGACATTAATGATAAATTGACTGACTATAAATACGTATTCACTTGCATATGGTTATGGGTTAGAACAACTTAAAAGTGACCCAGCTAGGCTTAGATACATTTGTAAAGCTGGCTGTCCTTTTGTATGTTACATATCTAGAAATTCTTCAGGGGGTGGGGCTGAATTCAGGACCTTAAATACAAAGCACACTTGTGAACCTGCATATGAGAATCATAGAGTTAATGCCAAGACCATTGCTGCAAACTTCAAGAGAGGGTTGCAAGATGATCCAAAAATTAAGGTTAGAGAGATGAGGGCAAGCTTAAAGGCTACATTTAATGTAAATGTTAGTGAGGCAAAGTGTAAGGGGGAAAATAGAATGATTTTGGAGAGTCTTGAAGGTAGTTTTACTGATGAATATAATAAGCTGGTGGCATCTGTTAATGAATTGAAGTATAGTAATGCTGAAAGTGATGTGATAGTTAACTTATCAAAGGATGCTCTTGCTGAAGGCAATAGAAGGTTCCTAAGGATGTAAATGTGTTTTCATGCAATGAAGGTGGGGTTTAAGAGTGAGTTGAGGCCTTTTAGAGGGATGGATGTAACTTTTGCGAAGGGAAAAGTTAAGGGTCAACTTTTGGTGGTAGTTGGTCAAGACTCTACAAACCATTTTTATCCATTAGCTTGGACTATTGTGGATAAAGAAAAAAAGTAACATGGAACTAGTTTTTAAGTCATCTACAAATGTCACTGGACCTTAATATGGGTGAAGGAATCACTTTTATCTCAGATATGCAGAAGGTATGAACACTTCACCGCATTATTTTATTATTTTACCCATCTGTATATGTACATTTAAATCTTATTTCATTTATATGCAGGGGTTGATTGATTCGATCTCAGGAGTTCTTCTTGAGGCCCACCACAGATTCTGAGCATGACACATTGAAGAAAACTAGTGCAATAGATGGGGTTCAGGGGATTACAAGAGATATCTTTGGTGGGCACCTTGGAGTACCTATGAAGAGGACTTCAAAGATCAGTTAAAGAGTATGAGCCAAGTGGATGATGATGGTAAGGCTGTTGTTAAAGATCTGTTAATGTTTCCACCTACTTGCTGGAGTAGGGCATTCTTTGATACTACCTGCAGGAACCAATCAATGGATAATAACCTGACTGAGTCCTTCAATGCATGGATGTTACAAGCCAATTATAAAGATGCTAGAGGAGATCAGAATCAAGGTTATGAATATGTTGAGTGATAATGAAGCTGAAGTGGTGGGGTGGGGAAGTGAATATAGTCCCAAGACTCCAAATTTGTATAACCAATTCATGAGGATTTCACACAAGTGTCATGTGAATGGAAATGATGACCAAGGTTATGAAGTGACAGAAGGTAATGATAGGCACATTGTGAATCTGGGGGCCAAAAGATGCACTTGCAAGACATGAGACCTTTGTGGAATCCCATGTCCTCATGCAATCTGTGCCCTACTGTACAAGAAGGTTGACCCTTTAAGTGAGATTCGCTGGTACCTTTACAAAGAGGCATATCTCCAAACTTATTCTCAAAAATTATAACTTGTGAGAGGAGAAAAGTTCTGGAAGATAAACCCCTCATAGAATATGGAACCACCTGAATTTGTAAGAACGGATGGCAGGCCAAAAGTAAAAAGAACAAGAGAGGTAAATGAGTCCCTTAATAGGCAAGGGCAATGGTCTCTATCCAGGAAAGGAAGAGTAATGACATGTAATAACTGTGGAGAACCTGGAAATAATGCTAGGGGATGTGCCAAGTGATCTGTCTCTTCAACAATAAATTTCTGCTTCTATTTTATTCTTCCTTGAGCTAACATATAATTGTGTATGTTGATAATAGCACTCTAAAGGAAATGAGCCAATGGGTGGCAAAACAAAGGGAAAGCCAAAAAAAAAAAACAAAGAACTTTGGTTGATGAACCTGATGATGAACAACCTATATCCCCAGTTGCTACAGATATCCCAACTGAAGATCACTTCCATTTATCAGCACCCCATCCAAGTCAAAACGGTCAAGCTAGTGAATCCAGCAACTTTGTGTTTATGCCAACCCATATTGTTCAAAGGCAGCTTCCAACTAGCAACGAATTTCCAGATTTTGAGATCCCTAAATTAGAACTTGAGCCTGACATAGCTATAAGACCAAATAGTATCTCAGAGGCAAGGACAAGACTCCAGCCGAGGCAACAAAGTGTACCAGCTGCAACCAGGTAAATTGGATTTGTTGGTGATTCAAGCGGTGTAAGTCAGCCACCAAAGATTACTTTCTCAGCAAAAGGGCTAACATAGCTGGGAAATTCTGCCATCACTGGAAATCAGTTGAACAAACAAAGGTTGACCAAGTTGCAAGCAAGAAAGGGTAGTAGTAAGGAGCAGAAGTGATGGAAATTTTCTTCTAGTGAACTTCTTTTATGATGTACATTTTTGGAAGTGTTGTAATTACTGCCATGACAGGAAACTTTTAGATTTTGGTTGTGATTCTTTGGTTGTGACAGTTGGATTCCATGTTATAACTAGGCATTGACATCTTTTTGGGGTTATAATATGAATGTTGATAGTTGGTACAATAGGAATAAAGGTAAATATTTGTTGATGAACGTTCAATTCATTGTTGTTCATTTTGTTCTCTTTTTAATTTTAGTTTTCCAGTTATCCAGTTATATCCAGTTTTACGACTGGAATGTAAGTTTTTCGTTTTTACACTTGCTGCTGTCTTTTATGTCGAATGAATTGGATTGAAAGTAACTAAATTACTTATTTCAATATTCAACATGACATTTAGAACATTCAAATATGCAGAACGTATAAAACTAAAGGAAAGCAACAAATACTATTACATCATCATCATACACTAAGGGAAAAAACTGAACAACAAATACTCCTACACCAACATCATCGAATCTGCAGCACATCGCTGGATAGCAAATACTACTACTGCGAAAAATAATACTACACCATGGATTAATTGACCTAAAACTCAACTACACATATGTAACTCAAAATCAGCAACCTTGTCTTTGCAAAAAAGTCACTTCATCATCGACGCTACAAAAAAAAAAAGAAAAAGGAATAGTCCCCAAGAAATCATAAGCAACATCCTTGTCTTTTCAAGTTTATCTTCCAACTTGATGAATTTATTCACTTCATATTGGTGTATAACTTTCATAGAAATTACTTCTTCCTTCAATTTGTCCCTTTCCATGTTAACGTCATCCATCGCGATGTTACCTTTTTAATGTTAGTCCAATTATTTGCGAGAAAATTTCATCTTTTCATTCTCGAAACCCACATGAAATAGGATGTCAAACATGATTCAAAAATATCATTTAGTTAATTATTTCAAAACTCTAAACTTTTACATTTCATAATTACAGTAAATTTAAGAAAAAAAAAAAGAGAAAACTGAAATTAAACAACCTTAGGCCTCGAACATTTGTAGAATTTCTTACGGGGTTATATAGAGTAGACGAAGTGAAGTGGTTGGCTATAATGACACACCGACACCTAATATGTGATGAACAACTACCTTGCAACACTTATGAACCTAAGATACGAGATGAATGAAGAAAAGAGAAATGTTAGAAAGATTTCAGTCGAACCTTAAGTTCTCAACGATGAAGTGTCTTTTGGGGAGAAGAAGAAGTCGTTGGGTTATGGGTCAATATTGTGGCAGTGAAATTGGGTCAATATAATTTGGGAGTGAAGCTGGGGCTTTCAACTTAATGGAACGCTGACTTGGAATCGAATGTGGAAAAATATTGCGGTGTTAGGTGCCACATTGACCATCCGTTAGGGTTAGTGGTAGTTCTATCCAGTTTGTTAACATAAGGGTGGGTTTTAATCTGTCAAGTGAAAAGGAGGACAAACGTATACTATTTATAATAATACAGGGGTAATAATGGCCTTTTCCCCTAAAATCAATGGGTAATTATGAAAATACATCAAAACTAGTTTAAAATCACTAACCAATGAAGTTGGGATAAAAATCTCCTCTAGACCAAGCTCTAACTTTCAATAATTGTATTATATGAAATAATCCTGATTTCCAGCTTTTAAAATAGCTGGGCGTCAAGTGTTCTTCGCGTTCGCGAAGCACCTGGCACGTTCACTAAGAACACTGGCCTTTTGGTCTTCGTATTCGCAAAGGCTTATTCCCCATCCCGCCTTCGCGTTCACGTCCCATGGTACGCATACGCGATGAAGACCAACCCATGCCTTCCCAGATCTCCCCAAAGATTCGCGTTCGTGAAGGATAATCCCCATAATGTTACGCTTTCCCGTCCTTCCTCTCGCGTTTGCGAAGCGTAAGAATCCCCCAACCTAAGTTTCACCTTCGTAATCATAAGAGAGCCTTCGCGATCACAAAGAACTGCGCACCAGAATAAAAACTAGCAGTCTCCTAAGTCCCAAAAATGGTCCTAAGCCTATCTGAAACTCACCCTAGGCCCTCAGGCTCCAAACCGAACATGTACACAAGTCTAAAAATATCATAAGAACTCGCTCCTGCGATAAAAATACCAAAATAATATTCGGAAACACGAATCATGCATCAAAACTAATGAAATTTAAAATGAAAGTTAAGAGTAACTAGAAACATAACCAAGCATCTTATTCTTATCAAACAACTCAGAATTACCAAAATTTTTGCAGATTAGTTTCAAATAGCAAAACAGTCCTATTCCAAGTTTCAAAATCAATGTTTGAACCCGATAACAATAAAGTCAACCTACGGTCAAAGCTAAGAAACTTCTAAACTTTCAAATTGCCAACTTTCGACAAAACAAGTCAAATCAACCTAAAGAACTCTGAATTCAATTTCGGGTATATGCCCAAGTCCAAAATCACAATAATAACCTACCAGAATTGTCGAAAACCAATATGGGGTCGTTTACCCAAAATGTTGGATGTGATCAGTTCTAGCCTCATTTTTGTCAAATTTTTTATTTTAATGGGATTTTACTGGGTATGTTGTTTTTGTTGTTCTTCAAAACTTAACATAAAAGCTTTTCGAAAAGTGACATGGACCACACACACAAACCAAGAAACATCAAATGAAGATGTGGGATATCTCAAATCATGAAATTTAAGGCTAGTACTCAAAACGAACTATCGGGTCGTCACATTCTCTACCTCTAAAAGAAATATTTGTTCTCGAACGGACATAAAAAAGTACCTGGTAGTGAAAAAGTGGGGGTATCTACTCCGCTAATCGGACTCGAATTCCCACGTAGCTACCTCGATCGACTGATCTCTCCATTTCACTTTCACAGAAGGAAAAATCATAGATCTTCACTTTCAAACCTGCCGGGCTATAATATCCACTGACGCCTCCTCATAGGCCAAATTGTCATCAAGATGAATCGTGATGAAGTCTAGAACATGCGAGTTGTCCTCGTGGTACTTCTGAAGCATGGAAATGTGAAATACCGGATGTACCACTAGTAGGATATGAGGCAATGCAAACCTGTAAGTAACCTCTAAAACTCTCTCTAATATCTCAAATGGCCTAATAAACCTTGAGCTAAAGTTTCCCTTCTTTACGAATCGCATTACACCCTTCATAGACGACACTCGAAGGAGAACCTTCTCACCCACCATATACTCCACATCTCAAAACTTACGGTCCGCATAACACTTGCGTCTGGACTGGGCTATGCGAAATCGCTCATGTATTACCTTAACCTGCTCCATAGTATCATAGACCAAGTTAGTTCCCAACAACCTAGCCTCTCGGGGATTAAACCATCCAATCGGTGAACGACATTGCCTCCCATATAAGGTCTTATACGATGCCACCTAAATACTTGGTTGGTAACTATTATTGTAGGCAAACTCCACTAGAGGTCAAAATTGATCCCATGAACCTCCGAAATCCCTAACACAAGCACGTAACATGTACTCCAAGATCTGAATAGTGCACTCGAACTGTCCGTCCATCTGAGGATAAATGATGTGCTAAACTCGACCTGCGTGCCCAACTCACGCTACACGGCTCTCCAAAAATGCGATGAAAAATGCATTCCTTGGTCAGAAATGATGGAAATGGGCATGCCCTTTAGGCGGATAATATCTTATATGTAAATCTAAGCTAACGGCTCTAAAGAATATGAAGTTGATCACGCTCAACTATGTCTTATAGAAAGACTAAACGGGTGCTGCAAATATAATCTGGGGTATTACGCCCAAAGTCGATCCCACAGGGAATTTACGTATCAATTGAGTCTATAAAATACTAATATGTTGTTTAATCAAATTTCTCAAGACTTTTGAATATGAATTGGTGATGTTTACTAAATCTAATAACAAAATAATAAATTAGCAATTAACTAACAATATACTGTAAACAATGATAATAAAGGTTCTACGGTTATGGTTCCCCCGTTGGTGAATTCTTCCTTGGATATGTCTTATAGTTTAATTGGCTATATCTGTCAATCATGAACGCTCTAACTATCATAAATCTCTCTGAAGTAATTATGATAATTTACTAAACCCACTCTCTCAAGTTACGCTAGCTAGATCGCAATACATTTTACTTTAGATTGCACCCGAGGTATCGTTATCTCTAATCTAACCTCTAAACCCTCGGTTATGACTTTCTTCTATACACCGGGAGTGGTGTTGCNATTGCATAAAGGAAATACAAAGTAATGAATACTAGATGTAGAAATCAATGTTTGTCACTTCTATGATGTTTTCTTGTTGAATCCTTCGAAATCCTTCTGAATCTTCTCCGTCCCCCTAAGTTGTGTTGTTTGGTGTCTATTTATATGTTTAGGGCGAACCCTAACCATGTAGGAGACTTCTATTTCGACCGGGAAACACTTAAACTCGTCAAAACTTGGATTTGCCCGAACTGGGAACCCCGGGCGTTTGGGCTCTAACGCACCCCTAAGGCCAGGGCAGGCCTGGTGTTTGGGTCCTAACGCCCCCCTAACGCCAGGGGATGCCTGGACTTGTGGGGTAAACGCCCCCTAACGCCAGGTAGGGTCAGGCTTTAGGGGGCAAACGCCCGGCTATCG
>ML353773.1:0-114809 GCA_005239505.1 Nicotiana paniculata | reverse complement strand
CCCCAACCCGCCCCCGCCCCCGCCCAAAACAAAAAAACAAAAAGATTCTTATTTAGGATAAGTATCTTCAGGCCACAACCTTAAATTTGAAGTTTACTATTTAATGTTCTACGTTCCAAGAGTCCCAAGGATTATGTCTGAAACTATCCACTGCTATCTATGTTATGAATACTGCATAGCAACAGGTTATCAAAGAATCAACATTTTTATTTGGGAGAGGGTTGAAGAGTAGTCGTACTACTTTAGAGTTTGACTTGGATTTGGTGCTGCTATGGTTAGAGACTGATGATCTCTCCTTTACTTGCTTCTTGGCAGCTCCAGTGACAACCTCATATATTGTTGGCAGATCATTTATCATATTGAACAGGCGTTTCCTGAACCACAGATACGACAAACATTTAGCAAAAACAAGAAACTCTTCAATTTAGTAAAATGAGTAGGTAACGGCTCTCCTGCATTCATGACCAAGCACATGCATCGCTTGACAATGACTTTACAGAGTGACGCTGTTTAGTTACTTAACAGAATAAGCAACTTTAGTAGGCTATATGTCCACAATAAAATCAAACACAAAAGATACTGCAGTAAAGGAATTCATCAAAGGAAGATCGGATAAACACAAAAAGGGAAGGCAAAAGGCAATGCAACTGGTTTTTGTAAAGTCTGTCAAAAAATCAAGTGTACCTATCAGCTTTGTCAAAGCCAAATCTGGCACCAAAGTAAAAGGCAACAGAGAGTAGCCATGCATCACTGTGAACAGCAACTAGAGCCAACCAGTCCTTTTCTTGCATCCCATCTCTGGCAAAGTTTATACCCAGTGCTGGCTCTGGAAGCTCAGGGGGCACCTCCTCAGCTGGCAAATTGACTTCCCATTGCTCGCTTGGAAATCCATAGAGGCAAAGATTTTCCTTTTCTGGAAGGTTTTCATGAGAGAGAAAGAGAGAGGGAAAAGAAAATTTTGAGATTGCGATATCATCAAAAAGTTTCAGATGAGCTAATAAATTTTTCAGAAAGCACTTATTCAATAAAATAATATGTCAACGTAACCATAAAAGTCCTTATCGAAAGAAGACAAGAAACCATAAAAGTACTTGAATATCTGTTTTAATGTGTAAGGTAGACATTACAAGATCAGAAGTCTTGTTGAGCTAAAAGATATTACAGGCTTTATGTTCAGGTGTAATGTCGCATTCTTTTCATGGATTTCATATGTCAGGATTATGAAGAACTATAAGATTTTCAAAAATCATAAACTATCATGAGGCAAATAAAACAAAGGATTTGCAATTTGTTTGACCCAAAAGATGATAAATAAAGCACAAAGCTTTGCTGTCAAGTCAAATGTATTAGACAGATTTTGAGCCCTATATTTATGGACCAATCCACATTTCAAGCCATAAACAAGACCAATATAATGAACCCAAGTCTTCCAAGATATTTCTGCTTAAAATGCCCAAACATTGGAAGCTGCAGTCAGTTTCAAGACAACAACTGAGTGATGAACAAGGAAAATTTTCTACACTTTCAGACCAGCTCAAGCAACATATAAGTAGCAAGTTCAATGGACCAGCTAGTTTAAGAAAAAAATATATTTTTCCAAACTTGCATTTTCAATTATACTCTGCTTTGTTTGTTTGATGTCTTGTTTTATTATTTATTTCCCTCATCATACTAGTACTTGTCAAATGATTCACATTGCATTCAACCTAAGGCAAGAGGAGGTCCCCATTCTAAGAAAACAAATTTGTGGGTTTTGNTTTTTTTTTGGGGGGGGGGGGGGGGGGGGGGGGGGGTGTTCTTGAACAACCCTTTCAAATTAAAATAGCAACTTTGAGAAAACCTACTGACACTACTCAATACACAGTAAGGTGCATTGAAGTAAATTGTAAGCACATGGTACTCCTTCCTCGGAGTAATGGCCCAACAACGGCATTACTGTCCTTCTAAAAAGTGTTTAGAAATATAGCATGGCCTGGAACCAATGAACTATGACCTATACAGACACTTCGAAAAAAAAAACCTTAATTTCATGTCTCCCTCCCTCTCCCCTCTCCACTTTCGCCCATTTTCAAGTGCAGAGAGTGCCTTCCCAACTCAAAGAAAAGATTTTTTTTCAATAGTTTTGAAGGAGCGGAAAGACTCAACCATGTATTAGGCTTGTCCCTAGGGGACATCAAATAAAAAGGTTTAATTCAGGGAAATCGTGGCAAATAGAAAATGTCCACAAATAGAGCCCCAATCTAATAAGTGAACAGAACATAATTCTATATAATCACACTTATATTCCAGAACTCATGAGCACATAAAAGCAATTACATAAACACCCCGGGAAAACTGAAAAGAGAAGGCGGTTAAAACAACAATAATGCAGTAATATTTAACAGCAAAAAATTAGCAAATATTTCTTAACAATAGGAATCAGAATCCACTGCAAATTTATTCAACTGAAAATTCTTTTTTTAAGAATATATTTATTGCAGTGAGCGAAAACTTACCAAATAAACAAATAGTAAATGCGAATCATTCTTAAACACGAGCTAATGGGAATTGAAAACAAAAGTAAGGATCCCTAAAACTCACCAGGGTCACACTGCTGATAAAATTCCTCCACATCTGCAAAAAGAATTGCCCAAAATTAAAGTCTCAGAGTACAATAATAATACATGCTAAAACCCAAAAAAGAAAACACTCAGAAAAGGAAGAATTTTGGACAGAAAAAACAAAAATAATGATATACATGCAGTTTGCAGATAAGGGAATGTGTGTGTGTGTGTGTGTGTGTGTGTGAAAGTATACCAGTGGTGAGGGCTTTGATTAAGCCGGTACGACGGCCTTTGAGATCCCTAAAAACTTCCTCTACAGTGCGAGGATTATACTGTGCGCCTCCTTCCATTGCCCGATTTCCACACTCACTGCCGCTGCTTTTTTCCTCTGCTTCAACTTCAGTGTTTTCAACGACTTTTAAAGGGTACGAAAGGAATATAAAGGTACTACTCCTTATTGGAAAGACAGGGGCACTGCCGTAAATTTGATGGCCTTCAAGGATAATTTCAGTCGCTCAAAAGATGGAAAATGAATTTTTTTTTTTTCCAATAAGAATACGAGAAGCGCCGAATATAAGAGAAATTTGCGGGCTAAGTGGGATTTTAGAGCTACTATTGAATTCATACTCATCGAGACTCCACTTGACACTCAATTTGTTATTATTGTTATTATATTGAATTCATACCTCATTACACAAAACTTTGCAAAATTTATTCACTTTAAAACACACTTCAGAATTCGCATATGAACTTTGTAAGATTTGAAGTTCTATTGTCAGAGAGCGTCAATGACCCCCATCTGTTTATCCTTAAGTACACGGTTCAGCATGGTGATGCCAAGGAGGTCACTATTGGAGATGATGGTGTGTTACAGATGCAGGGCAGGCTATTGTGCCCAATGTAGATGGTTTGCGTGAGTTGATTCTCCAAGAGGCTCACAGTTCGCGGTATTCCATTCATCCAAGTGCCGCGAAGATGTATCAGGACTTGAGGCAGCATTATTGGTGGAGGCGGATGAAGAAGAACATAGTGGAATATGTAGCTCGGTACCTAAACTGTCGGCAGGTGAAGTATGAGCATCAGTGGCCATGTGGATTGCTTCAGAAGCTAGAGCCGGAGTTGAAATAAGAGCAGATCACTACGGATTTCGTTGTTGGCCTCCCACGGACCTAGAGGACGTTCGATGCAGTTTGGGTGATTGTGGATAGATTGACCAAGTCAGCTCAGTTCTTCCCTGTGGTTACTACTTACTCATCGGAGCAGCTGGCTTAGGTTTAAATTCGCGAGATTGTCAAGTTTCATGACATGCCGGTATCTATCATCTCTAACCAGGGTGCACAGTTTACATCACAGTTCTAGAGAGTCGTACAATGTAAGTTGGGTACTTGGGTGGAGTTGAGTACATCATTTCACCCTCATACGGACGGACAGTCCGAGCGCACTATTCAGATATTGGAGTATATGCTTTGTGCGTGTGTGATGGATTTTGGGGGTGCTTGGGATTAGTTCTTACCACTTGCGAAGTTTGCCTACAACAACGCTTATCAGTCGAGCATTCATATGGCACTGTATGATGCTTTGCATGGTGACGGTGACGGTCTCCAGTGGTTGGTTCAAGTAGGGAGAGGCTAGGCTATTAAGTACAGACTTGGTTCAGGATGCTTTAGAAAAGGTTAAATTGATTCAGGATCGACTTTGTACAACCCAATCCAGACAGAAGAGTTATGCGGATCGGAAGGCTCGCGACGTTGCATTCACGGTTGGGGAGCGAGTCTTGCTCTGATTTTCGCCCATGAAGGGTGTTATGAGGTACGTAAAGAAAGGCAAGTTGAGCCCTAGGTATATTGGACCTTTTGAGATTCTTGAGAGGGTTGGAGAGGTGGCTTACAAACTTGCACTACCAACTAGTCTCTCCGGAGTTCATCAAGTGTTCCATGTTTCCATGTTCCAGAAGTATCACGGTGATCCGTCTCACGTGTTAGACTTCAGCTCAGTCCAGTTGGACAAGGATCTATCTTATGTTGAGGAGCCGGTGGCCATTTTGGACAGGCATGTTCAGAAATTGAGGTCAAAGAACATTGCTTGAGCGAAGGTTCAGTGGAGGGGTCATCTGGTCGAGAAGGAGGCTTGGGAGACCGAACATGATATGCGTAGCCGTTATCCTCATCTTTCAACACTTCAGGTATGTCTATATACTCATTTGAGGACGAACATGTGTTTTAAGAGGGGGAGGATGTAATGACTCGAACGATCATTTTGAGAGTATTAGCCCCGAACCCCCTAATTATTGCTCCCTCTATTTCATTTCGTGGTTACGTAACTTGCTGGGAGGATTTGTTTTTGGTTTCGGAGTGAAATGGGACACATAGTCCCTAAATTGGGAGTTTAAGTTCTAGGAATTGACAGTAGTTTGAATTGTATGAAGACGACTCCGGAATGGAGTTTCTATGGTTCCAATAGCTCCGTAGGGTGATTTTGGTCTTAGGAGAGTGTTTGATGTTGAATTGGAGGTCCGTAGGTCATTTTGGCGTTCAATAGCCGCAAGTTGGAAAAATGGATGATTTTTGAAAAGTTTGACCGAGAGTGATCTTTTTGATATCGGGATCGGATTCCGATTCCGGAAGTTGGAGTAGGTTCGTAATGTCAACTATGACTTGTGTGTAAAATGTGAGGTCAATCGGACTTGATTTTATAGTTTTCGGCGTCAAATGTAGAAATTTGAAGTTTTAAAGTACATTAGGCTTGAATCGATGCGTAATTCTTGTTTTTAGCGTTGTTCGATGTGATTTAAAGGCTTGAATAAGTTTATATTATGTTTTAGGACTTGTTGGTGTATTCAGACGGGGTCCCGGGGGCCCCGAGTGTGATTCAGATTGAATCCAGAACAAATTTGGACTTGTAAGAATGACTGAAGTGCACCAGTTCTGGTGCAATCGTACCTGCGCAAGTTTGACCGCAGGTGCGAGCTCGCAGAAGTGAGCAGTTGGGCGCATGCAGGGCTTGAGAAAGTGTCCAGTGATCGCAGGTGCTACGTGAAGGTCGCAGAACTGGACGAGAGCTTTCAAATGTGCATGTATATAATTTGGGCCTGAGTTCTTTTGAGAACTCGGCAGGCCCAATGGTTACCTGTTCAAAAAAAGAGAGAGAGAAGGTCATTAGATATGCTACTCCATGCATATAATCATACATGAAATAAATTGGTAAATGACTTGAACAAATTATAACAATTAATAGTAATTTGAATTATGAAAGTTACACTAATGCGGTGTCACATATGGTAAAGTGATTTACATTGAAAACTTTGCGTTGTTATTAAACAATAAATCTAAAGGGAGTAATAAATGTCAATAGATTAGAGGCCAATGGTAGAATTCCATTAGAGTCCAAGGCACTCTTTGGGTCCTTGACACTTCAAAGTTCCCAAGGGTTTCAAGGCCCAGAGCAGTGCTTGTGTCAGGGAGAGTAACCCAACCAGGAACTAAACTCTACTCTCAAATATCCCTAACCACTCACGCTTATTCTTCCCTACAGGTTTATGTTCCAATGAAACACTTTCGATGTAAATCCCAACATCACAGTAATACCATACTACAAAAGTATATTTCCCATGATAGCTAAAGTAGAACACTATAGGACTACAAGACAACCTATTCACTTTGTTGTAACCATATTTCAAAAGCTAATTGTATGATTCACTATGAATAACATTTTAAGTAGGCTCAAAAGAAATCAGCTTCAAGCATACATAGAGGCAGAGACATTATTAGATTTCTGTTAAGGAACCAAACACCTAAGATCATTTATCTTAAGGATAGAAAGAGCATATAGTCCAAGTCTGCAACAAAATACATCTGCCTTAACAGCCTTTAGTTAGACTAATCAAAGATTGATTTTAACTTAGGTATTGTCTTCTAGCACATACATAGGTTAACAGTTCCAATTGAAACTCCTAAAAAGAATTAACAAAGATATAGACCAAAAGCTTCAATTAAACTTCTAAGGGGGGTTAGGAGAGGGCAGATTAACAATTACAATTAAGACATCTGAAGAGTGTTGACCGCATTACAGGTTAGTCACTATAACTGATGCTCTCTAGAGAGTGCCAACATAAATACAATTTAACAACTTCCATTAGATATGCATACTAGTAAACTCAATTAAGAGGCACATACTAATGACTTCAATTAGATCCTTCAAAGAGTATTAACAAAGATTTAAACCAGCAGTCATAGTTAGACCTTCTACAGGTACTATCAGGGATACCAAACTACAACCAGTGTTTCTAAAAGTATTAACAAGGTCACATATTCACAACCTTAATTGGAACTTCTATGAGTATTAACAGGATTACACATTAATAAACTTCAATTAGAAGTTCTAAAGACATTAACAAAGTCCAGACTCACAAATTTGACTAGAACTTCTAAGAGTACTAACAGAATCTCAGGATATTAGTCCTGCTCAACTTTAAAATCAATGGTATAATCACTTCTTTTTAAGAGTTTTAATTTCACACTAATAACTTCTTTCACAAGCTAAGTCTAATCCATTTACGAGAGCTTAATGAGTTTTTAAAGACAATGTAAGCATGTATGTGATCATGAAGGGCAATCACATGCATAAAAGAACAAAAGGAGTGCAGGATCACAAGGACACACAGGGAGACTTAACAAATATCATGTTGTTTCAAAACAAAAGTGTTATCATTATAGGATAAGGTTGGCAATGTCACTATATGAGTTTCAGAAAAGAGTAGAGGTATCATCATGTTGGGGAAATTTGTTAAGCATGTCTGGGATGGGGCTTCAAATATAATGGAACTTAGCATCAGTACTTTAGCTAAACAAATGTGACATTAAAACTTAAATACATCTTATCCATACGTCTCAAATTAAGCTAAGTATATAACAATCTCAGAATATGCATCAAATTAACACAAAGATCCTACTAACTTAGGACATTTTTACATAAATAGTTATGAATTCAATCAGGTACTTAACAGAATCACAGAGGCATGTCAAAAACATGTCTAAAGCTCATGAGCTAGTGTATCTAAACTAAGGTAACAACCCGGTTTTCAACATTAAACAGATTCATTCTTTGTTTAAGTCTAGGTTATGGAGTGAACCATTATGAAATGCAAAATGACATTCAAGACAGATTAGCATAACCATCCTAGTAGTACTAATAGAATGCTAAAGAGGTATGAAACTAGATAATAGGAACATTAAGAAGTTCTTTAATCATTTTCAAAGTCAACAGTAGACATGAATATTCAGATGCATATCAAGATCAATATATAATTCTATTTTCAATAATGTAAAGAAGTTCGTGATCGCATAATCTACTTTAACAGTCATTAATAAACACATAAAATAGTTAAAACGTGAACATATTGTTAATAACATCATTCATCAAAGAGTAGTAAAGTAGTTCATGCTCAACAATTGAAACTAGTAAAAGAAGAACAAGGTCGAGGTTTTACTGACCTCCATTGGGGAAACAAACCAAACAAATGTTAACATTTTCCTTTTAGGAAGACAAAAGCTCAAGATCTCAATTAGTAATTGAACTCAGAACTAGAAAGAAAGAGAGAAACAGAGATTGAGTATAAACTCGAACTTCAATCTAAAATTCCTAAACATACTATATTGTATTAATATCTTAGATGTTAGGCATGGTTGGTGTGTTATGTTGCTGTGTGTGTCAGGTGAAAACATTAAAAGTCCCAATTTATAGTGGTTGTTGAAGCCCTAGGATTTCACAGATTCAAATTGATAGTGGAGAGTGACGAAGGAGTGGTGATGCAAGCACAATCAAGTGAAATTACAATGAGCAAAGGGAAAAAAACTAGTGAGAGTTTTACTTGAGTGGGTGACAGTCGATACAAGTGAGAAACCAACGGACAAAGATCGGAGGTCCAGAGATCATTTCCTTTGACCTTGGCTTCGAATAATCATCATGAAATGCTCATGCATGATGTATTTATTTTGCAGCATCGAAGGATTTGAGGACTGGAAGTTTCATATTTGTGTCTAATTTCAGAGAACTCGAGATTTCAAATTTATGTGATGAAATGGGGAAGTTTCGGCCAGATTCACGGATAGGGAAGGAAAAAAGGATGATTCTTTGTTGATTTGTGACCTTGCAAAAATTTGTGCAAGGTCTGTGATGGATTCAACCATGGGAGGATGAGAGAGTAGAGAGAGGAAAGGGAAAGAGAGGCGATAGGGCTTGGGGGAAATGATTTTAGGGTTCTGGGTAGTTTAGGCCGTCTCTAATGGTTAAACTTGAGATTTGATCTGGATCGTTGGTCTGATCTAGACCAACGGGCCTTGATATTTAGGGATTTAACAATTTTATGGGGAATTTTGGTATTCGCCGGATCCTTGTGAAACAACGATTAGGATCACATCTTCTGGATGTCGCGCCCCTTTTTCTCGCAAAATCGGGTTTCGGCATGTGACAACTCTTTTAAATGGGTATTAAAAGAGAATAGTCGCTACCTACGGATTTTAAGGTGTGATAGGGCACCTATTGTGCAAATAACTCTGTTTGACTAGTCAACATCACCAAAGATCGGGTAAGGGTTCAAATTACCTCAAAGAGAAGGTGTTAGGCACTCTTCGAGGTCCACAACTGTGGGTTCCGTCCAAACTTAGAACTATGTGAATTATGTAACTAGTCTAGGTGATCAAATAAACAAAGAGAATATAAAGGTTGAAGAAGTTCATTATAACACAATTGGTATAAATCTTAAGGGCTACAAGGATACGACTACAATGTTTAAATGACTAAATGTAGATATCAAGTATATAAAGAAAAAAAAAGGGGGGGGGGAGTCCTAAATTTTTTAGCCTAAAGGATCACCCCGTGCAACATAAATAATACTTTGCAACTTCTTTTAGATAGGAGTTGCTCATATTATTTAGCGGACACAGACTATCATCTCCTGCTACCCAATTACTATGTTAAAGTTGTTTACCTAAAGCGTTCTAATTCAGTTCTAAGTCGTGTCCTATGCGTGCACTACCCGTCCCATGCCTATAGCCCAGGAGGCTTTGGACCTACTATTTGGATGGTTCTAGACTTTACTTAGGTTGCTCAAAATGATAAATCTAAGCGACATTCAAAACATGTAGGACTGCACATAAAGATAATAAATGGCTCAAGTTGGACTCCACGTGTAAGCAACAAATGCACGCGAGCAGGTTCATAGTAGGCAAATTTCATAATTCAGACGAATTAGAATCCTTAAATCCTAAGTCATGGCTTCTATGTGATTCTGATTTTTAAACGTACGACAGTATTGTTGTCTTAGGACAACGAATATGCAGATCGTAAGTATTACAAATCCTATAGGCATAATCTCTAAATTGTTTGCGCAACAAGGCAGTAAGATCGTTTGACAGTTCAAAATTGGCAGCTTTTGATTTTATCAGCATACTTCTAAGCGAGAAACATGATCCTATAGATAGGATTTCAAAGAGTTAGCAATTGAAACTGGTTCTATAACATTTCATTCCTATAGGCATGCTTTCTAGGCGAGCAATACGATAGGAATAACAGTAATAGTAGCTAATTGAATTATAGTCCTATAGGCATGATATCTTCGCGAATATTGTGAAGAACATGTATTTATTACTTAACGTGACCCTATGGACATGATATCTAACACTTGTCAATAGAGCAAACTGAACAAATACTCGTTGATGTTGCAACATAATTGATAGCTAATAACGTGTGGGAGTGGAGCATGTGAACATGAGAAATATTCATGTCCTATAGGCATGTTATCTAACAAACATATAGAAATAGAGCATGTTGAGCAAAATGAAACACTCAGATCCTATAGGCATGATTTCTACCCTTTCATGCAAACGTTAGAATAGACCCGTTTTCCCAATTTCACTAATACCCCAAATGTTGTTATTACAAATTATTACAGGACCAATGAATATAAATATAAATATTACACACGAAAACTAAAGGCACAAAAAGCAGGCCCAAAAGTAAAAATATAAACCAGTATTTCCTAGACTCTCAACGATCCCATTTTCTACAAATAGCAGGCCCAGATGCGAACTCAGCTCAAGCACTGGAGGGTTTCAATTGCACAGCCCAAGTCCAGGTTTTGGAACCATGTTATAACCAAGATTGAGTCGTACCAAACCATTGTGAGTAAACAAATACACCTAGCAATCACTCAAAGAATTATGGCTCTACTAACAAGAAATAAGTGACAGAATTTGAAGAAATGCATTTGTATTTTAGAAGCAGGCATAGTAGAGTTGATTAAACAAAGAACATGCAAGTCAAAAGAATCAATAAGGCTTAGATTCCTCATGGAAAACAACACTTACATTCCAAACTCGATCAATTAGCAAGGGATAACATTTTGAGCAGAAGAACATTTGAGAGCTAGGGGAATCAGGTTTCCTGAAGTTACAAGATAAGCATATCAAAGTGCATAATGCCAAACAAGTTCAGAATAGAGCACTAGCTTAAAGCATTTAAAGCCTAGGGATGCAAACCATGTTGAGTATCTATCATAATACCAGAAACAGACATGCCAACTTCACATCAATTGTAAACATAGATATGCACGTGAGAGATATGAACATAAGAGAATGAAATTGCAAAAGCCAAGGACTTACTAGTTATCAATTGGTAAACAGACAAGCAAGAAAGAACAACCTCAATGGTACTCTAAGCATCAACAAAGAGTAGTAGAACCCAAAATCTTTGTGCGTCAGAGTTCTCAAGGGTTTCGAATGAACCCGGGGCAGTTCTCGCACTAAGAAAGGTCGAATAGTCAAATTCTGGCGGCCTTGGCTTTCAGTCGGCCACGAGCCAAAGTATAGAACAAGAGAATGAGAGAATAAAAGAGAGCAATAACTTTTAATTTTTTAGTGAATCTCGTGATTAAAAGGTCTGTCAAAGGGGATTAGGGGAGGGATTTATATAGTGTTGAAATTGAATGAACAAGCAAGGAAAATAATCGATTAAACATAAATAAGGTAAGAAAATATCACATGGAAATCAGAATCAGTAGAGGAGATGTAGAATCTCAAACCCTAGTTGGGTTCAGTTGCTTAAAATCAAATTAAAGGTGCAAATCGCTCCTTGTTGAGCGTATATTGATGAAAAACCGCATAAAATCCAAGGATTCGAGTCGTTCCAGTTTGATCTTGAAACTGGTACTTGCCATAGTTAGGCAAGTACCTATGTGATACCATAAATGGACGACCAATAATGGGATATGGCTAATAAGGTAAGTAGATCGCTGGTGGATTCCATTTCTAGGTTGGAAGCGGAGTGAATCAGGTGACAGATACTAGGATTTGGAGAAGAGAGGGGAAGATTCGATAGAGGCAATTGGCTACCAACAACGGTCTCTACGGTTAGGGTTATTGGGATATAAGGAAGGTGGGGGAATTATTATGGGTCGTTGATCATTTGAGATCAACACCATGATTGAAATGGGAGTGGGGCGGGTTCTAAACGGGTCGCAACCGAATTTTTAGAAGAGTTGTTTGGTTTGGGTTGCTGAATGGTGTAATGGAGATGAGCCAACTGCTTTGGGCCTGGGTTTGGT
Organism: Nicotiana paniculata; assembly: GCA_005239505.1. Taxonomy (NCBI): domain Eukaryota; kingdom Viridiplantae; phylum Streptophyta; class Magnoliopsida; order Solanales; family Solanaceae; genus Nicotiana; species Nicotiana paniculata. The sequence continues at coordinate 102,668 of ML353773.1, read as the reverse complement.
ACGAAATTAGCCTAAAATTGGGCTAGGAGTTAAATACACGAAATTTATCAAAAAATAATTTATAAAAGTAATTAATATATAATAAAAATATTATTTTTTGCAGTAAAATGACTGAAAATAATAACTTAACACTTATAAAATATAAAAAAAATGCTATTGTGGCATGAATAATGTAATAATTGTAATTATGCATAACATATAGGATATTATTTCAAAATTACATAAATAACTAAAATATAGATATAATCATATGAAATAATGTAAAATATTTAAAACATGTATGTGAGTGTAAAATAACAAATTCGGATGATTACTCCATTGCAAAAAATTTGAGAATAATTAGTAAATATTTAAGTAATTTAAATACAAGAAAATCAATTTTTAAAGCTTTAAAATTATAAAAATTTATAGAAAATCTTGTAAATGAAATAATGATGTAAAAATGATATTTTGAAAGTATATATACTATTTTTAAAATATAAGGGCAAAATTGTGTATCAACAGCTGCCCTCTTTACCCGAGAATGATGAAAGAGTTGTTGGGTAAAGAAAATGATGACCAATTTTGGCCGAGTTGAATGAGGTATGATGTGATTTAAAAATGGGGGCCGAACCTAGTTCTTGAGTTTCTTACATATCCATGGTGTTACGAGAATCAGGTCGTGTGTAGTTCTGGATCCAACGGTGAATGAAACCGATGGATTTGTTATAATAATGGTCGTAGGTTTCGAAAAGGTTCTTTTGTGTAGGACAATGTTGTAAGTAACGGGCAATTTTGATGGGGTCATGAATGCGAATTTTGGATGTTACGAGTGTATGAGATAAATGTTCGAATAGTCGTAGAGTGAAAGGTAGTCAATTAGTGGTAGTCGGTTACGTCCGAAGCAATCGAAGGATGTGAGTGTTGTGAACGGATACCAGAGCGAAGACTACTCCCATTTGCAGAACAGTTACTCCCTAGTTACCTGCAAAACTTAAAACACGGTGCATGCGAATATACATGGGTTATTGCAAAATTTAAACATGATGCAAATTCCCTTTGGACCATAAAGGTTGTCTTTGGACTAGGAGGATGATGTCCTTAGACCATGACGTCATGGGCCGTGAAGCGTATGACAAGGGATTTGCAGGCCATAAGATGGTGTCCTCGTACCATGAGGATAATGCCTTTGGGATATGATGCCAATGATATGCAGCTTTGAGAGATCCTCATGTCATGGAATGGTGTCTTCAGGCTATGAGGATGATGCCTTAGGACTATGATGCCTTCGGACAATGTGGAGATGTTTTAGCCCATGAAATGCAAGTATGTGGTAATTTCAATCGCTTGATAAAGGAAATAGGTGATGCTTAGTCATATGCGAGAATGAGACAAGACAAGGCTTGGTCTCATGTGAGATGAGGGCAGTGCTTAGCCCGATGCGAAGAAGAAAGACAGTGCTTAGTCTCATGCGAGGAAAGGTAGTGCTTAGCCTTGTGCAATTACGGAGGCAATGCTTAGCCTTATGAAATAAACGGAGATACTGCTTAGTCTCATGCAAGAAAGGGAGACAATTCTTAGTCTCATGCAAATAATTGAGACAATGCTTAGTCTCATGCAAAGAAAGGCAGTGCTTAGCCTTATGCATTGAACAAATATAATGCTTAGTCTCATGCAAGAAGAGGAGACAATGCTTAGTCTCATGCAAAGAATGGAGACCATGATTAGTCTTATGAAAAGAAGAGGTGATAATGCTTAGTCTCATGCAAAGAAAGGTAGTACTTAGCCTTATGCGATAAACGGAGACAATGCTTAGTCTCATGCAAAGAATGGATATCATGCTTAGTCTCATACAAAGAAAAGCAGTGCTCAGCCTTATGCAATTATGGAGGTGATGCTTAACCTCATGCAAGAAGAGGAGACAAAGCTTAGTCTCATGCAAATAATGGAAACCATGCTTAGTCTCGTGCAAAGAAAGGCAGTGCTTAGCCTTATGCAATTATGGAGGCTATGCTTAGCCTCATGCAAGAAAGGGATAAAATGCTTAGTCGCATGCAGGGAAAGGAAGTGCTTAGCCTTATACAGTTATAGAGGCAATTATTAGCCTCTTGCAAGAAAGGGAGACAATGCTTAGTCTCATGCAGGGAAAGGCAATGCTTAGCCTTATGCAGGAAAAGAGACGAGAGATAGTGAGGGAGTGAAGTATTTCTTAGCTAGATGTGTTTTCATTTGGTAACTTGTCTTCATGAAGGTAGTGATTTGATGTGCGTCTGTATTTGTGAAAATTGCTGTTTTCCCTGCCTGCATTCAAAGAAAAATCGTGAGTATTGCGGGGGAAGGTTGGTTCGTGCTCTCGAATCCTTGTTTGCCTTCATTCCTATCTTGAGGTCCTCTTGAGATACCCTGGGCAACGTATGGCTGTCATAGAAATAAAGTTTTCGAAAATATGTATGCATTTGACAAATTATTTGCAAAAATATAGTTGTTTGAAATGTATTGTAGTATGTGAGATCAAATAATTTAGAAGAACCGGTGACTGTGATACATTTATAGGCATTGCCCTCAAAATTCTACCCCAGTTTAAATGCATAATTTTGACAATAATTTTTGGCTATTCCACACATGACAATGTCGACTTGAACTTGCGGTCTTGCCTCAGTTTCTGATCATGGAAAAATGAAGATTTTATTAAGATGTGACCGAACCCACAGGGCTGCCTACGTATCCCCTCTTAAACGGGAATCAGGTCGAGCATAGTTCAGTTCCATCAAATGAAGAAATGCAAGTAATCCTAAACATACTATATCTTGATTGCGTCTGAGTTGATAGGTTTTTGCCAAATTTCTTCGTCCATCTCTACAAGTATAAGTGCTCCTCCTGTTAGTACCCGATGAACCATGTAAGGACCCTGCCAATTATGTGAAAACTTCCCTTTGGTTTCATCTTGATGTGGGAATATTCACGTTAGCACCAATTGCCCCTGTGTGGATTGCCTCAGTCTAACCTTTTTTGTGAAGGCTCTTGCCATCCTGTTCTGATGGAATTGACCGTGACACACATCAATGAGAGCTAGTTTCTCATAGCGACTCTGTACCCATTCTGCATCTCTAAGCTCGGCTTATTGTATAATTCTTAAAGAAGGGATTTCACTTCGGCAGGAACAACTGCTTCAGTTCCATAAACCAATAGGTAAGGAGTAGCCCCAGTTGATATGCGAACCATGGTAAGATACCTGAGTAGAGAAAATGGCAGCTTCTCGTGCCATTGTTTGTAATTGTCTACCATTTTCCTCAATATCTTCTTGATTTTCTTGTTGGCGGCTTCTACGACTCCGTTCATTTGCAGCCTGTATGTTGTGGAGTTCTTATGCTTGATCTTGAAGGTTTCACACATGGCCTTCATCAGATCACTATTGAGATTGGCAGCATTATCTGTGATGATTGACTCTGGTACTCCGAACCGACAAATAATGCGGTCCGGACAAAATCTACTACAACCTTCTTAGTTACAACTTTGTAACATGCGGCTTCAACCCATTATGTGAAGTAGTCTATGGCCACTAGAAGGAATCTATGCCTATTCGAAGTGGCAGGCTCGATCAGGCCGATGAAATCCATACCTCAAGCCGAGAAAGGCCAAGGTGAACTTGTTGCATTGAGTTCATTGGGTGGTACCCGTATCATGTCAGCATGTATCAGATATTGGTGGCATTTCTGAACATACTTTATGCAGTCTATTTCCATAGTCATCCAGAAATACCCCGCTCTTAGTATCTTTTTGGCTAAGGTGAAAACCATTCATGTGGTCCGCAGGTTCTGGCAGGTATTTCCTGTAGCAATCTGGAAGCTTCTCTGGCATCGACACACCGTAATAATCCCAAGTCAGGAGTTCTTCTATACAGAATTCTGCCGCTTGAAAGAAATGGTTGGCTAATCTTCGAAGTGTGCGCTTCTGAGTATGGGTAGCGTGCTATGGATATTCTCCCTTTGCCAAATATTCCTTGATGTCGTGGAACCACAATTTTTCATCGCTCTCTTCTTCAACATGAGCACAATAAGCTGGATGCTTATGAATTCTTATTGGGATAGGATTGATGAAATTCTTGTCTAGGTGTTGTATCATGGAAGATAGAGTGGCCAATGCATCTATGAACTCATTTTGAACCCTTGTAACATGTTTGAATTCTATCTTTGTGAACCTTTTGATCAGCTCTTATACACAGTACAAATATGGCAATATTTTGGTGTTCTTTGTAACCCATTCTCTTAAAACATGATGCACCAACAAATCAGAATCTCCAACTACCAGTAGCTCCTGAACATTCATGTCAATGGCCAATCTGAGTCCCAAGATGCAACCCTCATATTCTGCCATATTGTTGGTACATGGAAACCTGAGTTTTGCGGATACCAGATAGTGTTGGCCAGTTTCTGATACCAAGACAACTCCAATACCTACTCCTTTGAAGTTTGCTACTCCGTCGAAGAACATTCTTCAACCCTCATATGCTTCAGTGATATCTTCTCCTGCGAACGACACCTCCTCATTAGGAAAATACATTTCAATGGTTCGTATTCTCCATGTATGGGATTTTCTGCCAGTTGATCCGCCAATGCTTTCCCTTTGACCGCCTTCTGAGTTACATAGACGATGTCGAACTTGCTCAGCAATATTTTCTACTTTGCTAACTTACCCATAAGCACGGGCTTCTGAAAGATATATTTCAATTGATCCATCCTTGATATGAGGTATGTCGTGTATGCACGAAATAATGCCTCAACTTTTGAGCTATCCATGTCAAAGCATAGCAGGTGCATTCCAACAAAGAGTACCGGGCTTCATAGGGAGTGAATTTCTTGCTCAGATAATATATTTCCTGCTCCTTTCTTCCAGTTTCATCATGTTGTTCCAAAATGCAACCAAAAGCTCCATCCAATACAGACAAATAAAGTAGCAGAGGTATTCCTGGTTCGTGTGGGACCAGAACGGGTGGTTTAGATAAATACTCCTTGATTTTGTTGAAGGCTTTCTGGCATTCTTCAGTCCAACTTGTTGTATCATCTTTGCTCAGCATCTTGAAGATTGGTTCACATATCACTGTTGATTGTGCTATGAAGCGACTGATGTAATTGAGACACCCTAAAAACCTCATCACATCTTTCTTATTCTTCGGAGGTGGCAGGTCTTGGATTGATTTGACTTTTGATGGGTCTAACTCAATCTCTCTGTGACTGATGATGAATCCTAACACTTTTCTGGCAGAGACTCCAAAAGCACCCTATGCAAGATTCAATTTCAGATTATACCTTCAAAGCCGATCGAAGAATTTCCTCAGATCTACTATGTGATCCTTACTCTTCTTGGATTTGATGATAACGTCATCCATGTACACTTCTATGTCTTTGTGTATCATGTCATGGAAAATAGTTGTCATGGCTCTCATGTAGGTGGCTCCGGCATTCTTCAGACAAATGGCATCATTTTATAACAATATATTCCCTACGGCGTGATGAAGGCTATCTTTTCGGCGTCCTCCTCATCTGTCCAAATCTAATGGTACCTCACGAAGCAATCCACAAAGGATTGGAGTTCATGTTTGGCACAATTGTCGATCAATATGTGTATATTAGACAACGGGAAATTATCTTTGGGACTCGCTTTGTTTAGATCTCGATAGTAGACATATACTCTGACTTTCCCATCTTTCTTCGGAGCTGGCACAATGTTGGCAAACCAAGTAGGGTACTCGATCACTCTAAGAACTTTGGCTTTGATCTGCTTGGTGACCCGCTCTTTTTATCTTCAAAATCATATCCGACTTGAACTTTCTGAGCTTCTATTTCACTGGGAGACATGTAGGATTAGTGGGTAGCTTGTGAGCAACTATGGATGTGCTCAAACCCGTCATGTCGTCGTAGGACCATGCAAAGATATCTTCATATTCTTTTAGGAATCTGATGTACTCTTCTTTCTTTGATGGTGGTAGATGAATGCTTATGCACGTTTCCTTGACTAGTTCTGAATCCCCTAAATTAATTGCTTTAGTTTCGTCCAAATTGGACTTTGGCTTGTTTTAAAAATTTTCCATTTCTCTAAAAATTTCCTCAGTTATTGTATCATCTTCCAGGTCCTCCAAATTACTATCCTTACGTTGCGTTGTATCATTACATGTCACAATCACAGGTTCATCGGGATAGGTAATAATGTTGTAAAGAGAGAAAATGTAGAGAATAATAATAAATACGAAAAGTGGCAATGCATTAATGAAAATCTTTAAAACGTTAACAAATGCGGCTCGATGACTCGAGAAATTATTTCAAAACAAAATACTGAAAATGTCTCAAATGCTTAAAAAATGATTGATGCTAACCTGCCAAGCTACCCAGGAACTCGGCAGGACCGGGACGGTGCAGCAGTCCAGTTCTTGAGAACAATTCCTCTTTCCACGGTCTAAATGATAAGGTCTTCTCCTCATCAACTATCGCACTGCAATGCATATCTTCTTCATCCATAAATAACTTCCTCATGCCGGCTAAGACTTTATCTTCCTCAGATCCCAACATCACGTCTGTTTGTTGGAATGTCTGGTGCAGAGGTAGTACCGGTTGTTCCAGTGGATAATAAGGACAACGCCATGGCGGTGACAAATCTTGGTACTCTTTCCAAGTATATTCATACCCGAGCCCAAAAGTTGTACCATGACGTTTGATTGTACTGGTTTGGTGATCCCTTGGAGGTTTTTACCGAGACCCTTGATAGGTTTATACCCTATATATAGTAATATTCTTTCTATCTTGTTACTCCACCATCGATCCTTTTCAATTACATTTACCAGTTCAATGCAATGGTACGTCTCCCCACCCAGCTTCTTCCTGTTCTCGATGACTGGAATGATCTGATTGGTGTAGATGGGGTTGCTTCTATCCCCGTGGATAATAACTTCTTGATGATTCCATTCAAACTTCAAAGCCTGATGCAGAGTAGAAGCCAATGCCCCAACAGCGTGTGTCCATGGTCGTCCCAACAATAGATTATAGGTAGCAGATATATCCAGCACTTGGAACTCGACATTGAACCAGGTCGAGCCCTTTTGTAGGCTTTTGTAGGTTGAGTTTGATTTCTCCGATTGTGGCTCTTTGGGACCCATCAAACTCCTTCACATTCATGCTTCCTATTCGTATCTCGTGCATGCCTTTACCCAACCTCTTTGGAGTGGTCAGTGGGCATATGTTAATACTGGATCCTCCGTCTATTAGGACCCTGGCGATGAAATTATCCTCAAATCCCTATTGTGAGTTAGTCCTTTTGGTGGTAGATCATCTTTGTGAAAGGTGATTTTGTGACTCTCCAGTACCTGCCCGATCATGTTGGACATCTCCCCACTAGTAATGTTGTTTGGTACATAATCTTCACTCAGCACTTTCATCAGATCATTCCTTCATGTCTCGGAGTTTTGCAGCAGCGACAAGATGGATATTTTAGCGGGAGTTTTTTTTAGATAATCGACCACATAGTATTTCCTTGCTTGTACTTTTAGCCAACAGTCATCAGTACCAGTATTGACAATAGGCGGATTAGATGTAGCTTCCTTGCTTGTTCCTCCTAAGTTTTCAGGTGTATAGACACTGCCTGTTCTGGTAATGCCTTGTGCCGCACCTGTCTCCTCCATTTTTGCTTTCCCTTTTCTCCTGGATTCTTCAACATAGTCCCATGGGATGGCATCAGACTTGTAGGATGGTGTGGGAGCTACCATCACAATTAAGGGTGCAGTTACCTCGACCTCAAATGGTGCTTGGGATTTTACCACAACTGGCGTGAGGGTGACCGGAGACGTCTTAGGATCATCCCCCTCTCGAATGAGTCCGATTGACCCTTCCGGGTCCATTCTTCGTCAGTATCTATTACATTCACTCCCTCACCTCTATGATCCGGGAAAGGTTTGTTACACACATTTGGTGCACTTTCCTTTGCCTGTATGACCTTGTTGTTGATCAGTGTCTGGATCTTGTATTTAAGTGTGCGACACTCATCAATTGTATGACCCTTCATGCTTGAATTATAGGCACATGTCTTGTTCGGATTAATCCACTAAGAAGAGTTCTCCATAGCAACAGCAGGGACGGGAGTGACATAAGCGACAACCTTCAATCTCTCATATAATTGGTCTATGGGCTCAACGATCGGGGTGTATTGTCTAGGTAGTCTGCAATCAAAGTTTGGTCATAGTTTTTGGTAGTTTTGGCGGGCGGGTGGAGGTGAATGGTAATATGCGGGTTGAGTGTTATAAGCGTGGTAGGTGGTAGCGGGTTTTTGGTATTTAGGGGGAGGGGGTGAAGGTTGATATGTGGGTGGATGTGTTTGGTATGTGAGTGGAGATTTAGGACCTTGGGCCACCATTACAAAACCTACTTCCTTTTTCTTTGAAATACCTCCTAATTGCAAGGCTTTATTTGTGGCATGTAGTGCTTCGTAATTTGTCACCATCCCACTTTTAATCCCTTCTTCTATTCTTTCTCCTAGCTTGATGATGTCGGAGAATTTGTGGTTGTCAATAACCATCCACCTTTCATAGTATTGCGGGTCTTAAGCTCTGACGAAGAACTTATTCATTTGTTCTTCTTCGAGCGCTAGTCTTACTTTTGCAGCCTCAAATCTCCACCAAGTAGCATATTCATGGAAGGTTTTTATTGGATTCTTTTTTGGTTTTGAATATAGAAAACATCTGGTGCGTTCTCTGTGTTGAACCTGAATCTGTCCATAAAGTCCGATGCCATGCTTACCCAGCTCACCCACTTCTTCGGATTCTGGCTAATATACCAGGACAATGCGTCTCCTGTGAGGCTTTACATGAACAGTTTCATGCGGATTTGTTCGTTTTTGCCCACTCCTACAAGCTTGTCACAATATGTACTTAGATACACTTTTGGATCACCAGTTCCATCGAACATTTCAAATTTGGGAGGTTTGTAACCCTCCGACAACTCTACATCTAGCTGAATGCACAAGTCTTCATAATTCAAACCTTCAGCGCCTTTACCACCTTCGACATTCTGAACTCTGCCAGTGAGCTTCTTGAGTTCTTCTACCATATTCTTAATGAGCAGGTCCTTCTCGGCTGATTCAGGTATGTATAGGTTTTGTTGTAGGGTGTGGGGTAAGGTTTCCATATATATTGGGTTGCTTTGGTGGACTCAAGGGATCCGGGCATAAGGGTGGTCATTTGTTGAGTTTTGGGGATCAGGAGTGAGTTGTGGTGCATTTTAGGAAGTGTGATAAGTGGTAGTCTGTAGGTATTGGGTTGGGTGGTGATGGTGTTGTTGAGGAGTTGGTACTGGAGGAGGATTAATATTTTGGGGAGGTATGGTGTACTGATGTGGCGCATAAGGGTTTGGTAGTGGGTTTTGGTTGCGTGTTTTGTGGTGGTACTTTGTTCTGGGTATTTGGATTTTGTTGGTTAATATCAGGGACATTTAGGGTGAGAGAGAGGTTTGCCAAGTTCCGGACCTGCTCAAGTTCTCCTTGTAACTCCAAGATTTTTTGTTCCAGCCGTAAGATCATTTCATTCTGTGCCGGAGTGCTTCGACCATCTGAAGTTTCGACATTCTTTGCCATGGTGGCGTTATCCTTTCTGATACCACTCATATAATCCATTTTTTCTTTTTCTTTGTTCTTGCTTCTGGGATCGCTTGGTGGAGGAGGAGGTGGAGGACCTCTGGATCTAGTGTGATATGTTGACGATGCCAGTATGCACGAACCAACCTTGGGGAATGGGAATAATTAAAAGAAAGAAAAAAATAAAAGGTAACCAAGTTAGTAAGGGTTATTTGAAAGAATGCTTGCAGTATTAAGTTGGGGGCCTCATTGTTCCCAAGGTAGGCCTAAGTGACACATAGACTTAGAGAAAATTGATGCCAATATTGCATCATTTCATTAATATGAAAATGAGCCAAACTTTTACTAAATCGACAATAATAATGAAGTCACTAATGGATTTTAGCCTTATTACAATCGAAATCTAAACTAAGCTAGAAAATAGTAAAGAACATTATTTGCTAATCTATTTGGTCCCTGAAGGACCTTCTCCGTGCTTGGCTCTTTTGACTCCATCAATCAAGTTCCCCAAATCACACATATCCAGTAATAAGTAAGCCTTTTCTAGATGCCCTCCTTCGCTGCCATCCGTGTTTTGACAATCTGCAAGCCTATTTCTCATCTTTCCTTCGAGCTCCATCAATCCATGTTCCAGATATTCCAATCTCTCTGTTGACTTAGTGGTGATCCCTTCCATTCATTATAGCCTCCATATCTATTTTATGCTGTTCCACATGCCTAGCTTTCGACTCGAAAACCGTTTTGCGAAGCCTTCTATACTTGACCTATGCCTCAGAATCATCATCAATGATCCTATTTTCCAAATTGGCCTCTGGCTTAACGTCTCCCGCTATATCATCTACCAAACATGATGGATAGAAATACACATGACCGGCATGGTACCTGTCTGGCTTGATAGTCTCTCTTTCCACAATGACCTTCTGGTTCCACATATGTTTCTCACTCGAACTTGAAAGGAATGACATCATCTTTGAAATCTGCCTTGTACTGGACCATGTTGGAAACCCGAGGTATGACTTATTTTCTTCCTGCCTGCCTCATTACCCTTATAGGAGCATAAGGAAAAATGCCTCGCAACCCGATCAATACTAAATGAGTAGTATCCCTCGACCTGATGATGAACTCACTGCTAGGAAACCACTCAAACATCGAATGTACCTTCTTGTCTTTCAGATTGCTGAAGAAACGTACCCAACTTACAACACTTCCGGGCTATGCGAACCTATCTGGGATGAATGTCATTTTCTTTGGATGGTGGTAAGCTACATAGTCATTGAATGGCTGTCGCAGAAGCTCTTAACGATATTCTCCCCTCTGAAAGTGTTCTAATAACCAGACTTGCAATAATAGATTACAACCTTCAAAATGTCCGAACCCTTGCTTGCACCGATCTAGAGCGCGGTACAGTTCGACTAAGATCATAGGGATGATGGTGTAGGTTTTCCCCTCGATGACTTCCATTAAAGTTATTGCAACCATAGCTAAACGAGTGTGAATCCTTCCTTTCATTGGAAATATCAACAGACCCAAGAAGCAGATGATGAATACATAAACTCGGCGGTACGACTTACTATGCCAATAATGCTCATAAATAAACCCAAAAGGGATGTAGGATTTCTTTAAGAAAAGAAATTCTTCATTTTTCTTAAAGCCCAACATCTTTAGAAAACCGCGAGGGGTGCGATTCTCTGGTACTAATAACCTCGGACTATCCCATGGCAGCTTATATAAACCTCCTACTTCTTCTAAGAGATGAGTCATTTCTATGTCACCAAATCGAAAGACCGCTCTTTATTCATCCCAGAACATGGTAGCAACCTCAATCAAAGCTCTATTGGGTTGGATATTAAGCAAATACGACAATTCACCAAGTACTCTTCTCACATGATTCTTGTCGCAAGGTCTTTACACCAGTCAAGTAACAAAGGTGGGATGTTTTGGACCATGCCGAACCTGGGGACTTCATGCTTCATTTTATGCAAGAAAATAAGGGTTAGACCTTTCCCCCTCCAGATTCGACCATTTACACAATAATGATCAACATATTGGCATATTTTCTCCAAGTAATGCACATAACATGACGATGCCCATTGAGATTGTGGAAATCCCATCATACTTTGGACAAGGCTTATCTTAGTGGGCTATTACGTTAATAACGTTTTAACCCGTACTAGGTTTAACATGATGCATATACATTTGATATTGGAGTAAGGTTTCTAGAATGGTCTAGAAAGGTACTCTCAAGTGGACAACTTGAGAGGGAAAGGCACGGGACGATCGACTGCACCGCTGATCGACTAGTCTACCACAAACAAGCCTTTTTGATTTTAAAAAGGTAATTTTGGAAGAGCGCGGACACTCATCAAGCGCCGCTATGTTGATAATTGGCACGAATAGAGTATGATGTGGAGCATGCTTTATGCAGAGATAAATACTTTCTGCATGATTGAATATGTAAAAGCAGTAAATAAAATAGCAAGAATAATCAAGGAAAGTGAAGGAAGACAAAAAGGAAGAAGTTTTAATTCATAGAATATAGGCAAAACGAGTAACAAAATAGACATGATATAGCAATTTGACATGATAAAGAGCGGTCATAGCAAGTAGAGGTGATTAGGGGAAGGGATGTGCATGTCATAGCAAATTAGACAACATAGGTGAGAAAGGCAGGGGATATGCATGTCATAACAGGTTTAAACAAATAGAGGTGAATAAGAGAAGGGATGTGCATAAAGAAAATAATCCACATAAATCAAGTTCATTATCGTAAAATCCTAAGTATATCCTCAGCAGAGTCGTCATATTGTCGCGCCCCTTCTTCTCATGAAGTCGGGTTTCGACATGCAAAAAATCTTTTAAATGGGTATTAAAGGAGAAGAGTCGCCACCTAACAATTTTAAAGTGCGTTAGGGCACCTATTATGCAAATAACTTTGTTTGTCTAGTCAACGTCACCAAAGATCGGGTAAGGACTCAAATTACCTCAAAGAGAAGGTGTTAGGCACTCTTCGAGGTCCACAACTGTGGGTTCCGTCCGAACTTAGAACTATGTGAATTATGTAACTAGTCTAGGTGATCAAATAAACAAAGAGAATATAAAGGTCGAAGAAATTCATTATAACACAATTGGTACAAATCTTAAGGGCTACAAGGATACGACTACAATGTTCAAATGACTAAATGTAGATATCAAGTATATAAAGAAAAGGGGGGGTGGGGTAAGTTTTTTAGCCTAAAGGATCACCCTGTGAAACATAAATAATACTTCACAACTCCTTTTAGATAGGATTTGCTCATATTATTCATCGGGCACAGACTATCATCTCTTGCTACTCGATTACTATGTTAAAGTTGTTTACCTAAAGCGTTCTAATTCAGTTCTAAGTCGTGTCCTATACGTGCACTACCCGTCCCATGCCTATGACCCAGGAGGCTTTGGACCTACTATTTGGATGGTTCTAGACTTTACTTAGGTTTCTCAAAATGATAAATCTAAGCGACATTCAAAATGTGTAGGACTGCACATAAAGACAATAAATGGCTCAAGTTGGCCTCCACATGTAACAAATAAATGCACGCGAGTAGGTTCATAGTAGGCAAATTTTAGAATTAAGACGTATTAGAATCCTTAAATCCTAAGTCATGGCTTCTATGCGATTCTGATTTTTAAACGTACATGCATTATTGTTGTCTTAGGACAATGAATTTGCAAATCGTAAGTATTACAAATCCTAGGCATAATCTCTAAATTGTTTGCGCAATGAGGCAGTAAAATCGTCTGACTGTTCAAAATTGCCAGTGTTTGATTTTATCAGCATACTTCTAGGCGCGCAACAAGATCCTATAAGCAGGATTTCTTAGACTTAGCAATTGAAACTGGTTCTATAGCATTTCATTTCTATAGGCATGCTTTCTAGGCGAGCAATATGATGGGAATAACAATAATAGCAACTAATTCAATTATAGTCCTATAGGCATGATATCTTCGCGAATATTGTGAAGAGCAGATATTTATTTCTTAACGTGATCTTTGGGGCATGATATCTAACACATGTCAATAGAGAAAATTGAACAAATACTCACAGATGTTGCAACATAATAGGCAGTTAATAACGTGTGGGAGTGGAGAATGTGAACATGTCAATAGAGCATGTTGAGCAAAATGAAACACTCAGATCCTATAGGTAGGATTTCTACCCTTTCATGCAAACATTAGAATAAACCTGTTTCCCCAATTTCACTAATACCCCAAATGTTGTTATTACAAATTATTACAGGACCAATGAATATAAATATAAATATTACACACGAAAAACTGCAGGCCCAAAAGTAAAAATATAAACCAGTATTTCTTAGACTCTCAACGATCCCATTTTCTACAAATAGCAGGCCCAAATGCAAACTCGGCTCAAGCACTGGAGGGTTTCAATTGCACAGCCCAATTCGAGGTTTTGGAACAACGTTAGAACTAAGATGGAGTCTTACCAAACCATTGCGAGTTAACAAATACACCTAGAAATCACTCAAAGAATTTTTGCTCTACTAACAAGAAATAAGTGACAGAATTAGAAGAAATGCATTTGTATTTTCAAAGCAGGCATAACAGAGAAAATTAAACAAAGAACATGCAAGTCAAAAGGATCAATAAGGCTTAGATTCCTCATGGCAAACAATATTGTCATTCCAAACTTGATCACTTAGCAAGGGATAACATTTTGAGCAGAAGAACATTTGAGAGCTAGGGGAATCAGGTTTCCTGAAGTTACAAGATAAACATATCAAAGTGCATATGCCAAACGAGTTTAGAATAAAGCACTAGCTTAAAGGATTTAAAGCCTTGGGATCTAAATCATGTTGGGTATCTATCATAATACCAGAAATAGACATGCCAACTTCACATCAATAAGACATGCTAGTATCAAACCTTATAGGAGAAAATACAAGTTATGATATCTACTCTAAAGGTCTCGACTAATCACCGAATGATACTGGATTAAGCAAACCAAAGGCATAATAGAGTAACAAAATAGCTTGGGACATGTCATAGCTAGAATAATAGGGTGGGCATGAATGTCTCAACAAAGATTAGAATACATTATAGGTACGAGTTAGTCATTAGAAGTATTCAGAACAAAGAGGGGAAGTAAACTCATGCCAGGTAGCAGATGTAAGAATTCATGTACCAACACACTGGGATAAACGAGCTTAAGAGAATCAGAATTGTTCAAGTTAAGCATGTGCAATGAACATGTTTCAGAACTGGAAAATTTAGGCAAGTTCAAATGCTAAAGAAGTTCATATCACAAAAAAACAAATTCCATGCCAACAAAGCTGCAAATAGAGATGGTCTAAAAGCACATTGAGTCACAAAATTTAAGAGATATGAACGTGCAAGATATGAACACAAGAGAATGAAATTGCAAAAGCCAAGGACTTACTAGTTATCAATTGGTAAACATACAAGCAAGAACGAACAACCTCAATGGTGCTCTAAACATCAACAGAGAGCAGTAGAACCCAAAATCAGTGCGTCAGAGTTTTCAAGGGTTTTGAATGAACCCCGGGCAGTGCTCGCACTAAGAAAGGCCGATAGTCGAATTCCTATGGCCTCGACTTTCAGCCTGCCAAGAGCCACATATAGAAATGGAGAATGAGAGAATAAAAGAGAGCAATTGCTTTTAGTTTTTTAGTGAATCTCGTGATTAAAAGGTCTGTCAAAGGGGATTAGGGGATGGATTTATATAGTGTTGAAATTGAATGAATAAACAAGGAAAATAACCGATTAAACATAAATAAGGAAAGAAAATATCGCATGCAAATCAAAATCAGTAGAGGAGATGTAGAATCTCAAATCCTAGTTAGGTCCAGTTGCTTGAAAATCAAATCAAAGGTGCAAATCCCTCCTTGTTGAGCATATATAGATGAAAAACTGCCTAAAATCCAAGGATTCGAGTCATTCCAATCGGATCTTAGAAGTGGTACTTGCCATAGTTAGGCAAGTACCTATGTGATACCATAAATGGACGACCAATAATAGGAGAGGGTTAATAAGGTAAGCATATCACTGGTGGATTCCATTCTAGGTCGGAATCAGAGAGAATCAGGTGACGGATACTAAGGTTTGGAGAAGAGAAGGGAAGATTAGAGAGAGAATAGAAGGCAACTGGCTAACATGAGTGGTCTCTAGGTTTAGAGTTATGGGGATATAAGAAAGGTGAGGGAATTATAATGGGTCGTTGATCATTTGAGATCAACGACCAGGATTGAAATGGGAGTGGGGCGTGTTCTGAATGGGCCGCGACCAGATTTTTAGAAGGTTGTTTAGTTTGGGCTGCTGAAGTGTAATGGAGATGGGCCACCTACTTTGGGCCTGGTTTTGGTCCAAAATTAGCCTATAATTGGGCTAGGAGTTAAATACATGAAATTTATCAAAAATAATTTATAAAAGTAATTAATAAATAATAAAAATATTATTTATGCAGTAAAATGACTGAAAATAATAACTTAGCATTTATAAAATATATAAAAAATTCTATTGTAGCATGAATAATCTAATAATTATAATTACGCATAATATATAGGCTATTATTGCAAAATTATATAAATAACTAAAATATAGATATAATCATATGAAACAATGTAAAATAAACATGTATGTGAGTGTAAAATAACAAATTTTGATGACTACGCTATTGCAAATAATTTAAGAGAATAATTAGTAAATATTCAAGTAATTTAAATGCAAGAAACTCAGTTTTTAAAGCTTAACATTATAAAAAGTTATAGAAAATCTTGTAAATTAAATAATGATGTAAAAAAAATATTTTGAAAGTATATATACTATTTTAAAAATATGAGGGAAAAATTGGGTATCAAAATTGGGTCTTTAAAAATTAAAGAGGAAACAAAGTATAAATCTATAGGCCGTTGATCTAGGAAATGGACGACCCAAATTAGTTCTGTTTGTTTTGTGATTGTAGGAGACAGGTGATATGGCAGGTTGTGACTAGCTGAGTGGTGATGACAAGAATTGCTAACAGGGATTAAGGGCGTTGTTTGGGTTGGGTAGATATGGGCTTGCATATTAGGCCAAAATCGATTTAAAAGTTAACCAACCCATGTTTAATTAAAGAATTGCAATCATAGCCTTTTGGCTTTTAACCCATTTGGAATTAATTTAAATAAACTTGATTATTTTTAAATAAATATAGTAAAATTATTATTATCAAATATACTACTAATTATTGTAATTAATTATTTATAAAATACGTTTATTTCTAAATTGTAACACCAATTTTGAATTATAGCATAATAATCTAATTAATTAGAAATTAAGGAATAATTTATTAAATTAATTATAAAGCCTATGTGATGCATATATAAACTATTTTAATAATCTAAAAAGAGTAAGCATGGTATATTATAATTTTAACATTGAATTATCAATTTCAAAATTAGTAATACTAAATTAATCTTGTAAAAATAGGTTTTATTGATTGAAAACATTTTCAAAATATTCATTGTAAATTATTTAGTATAAATAAATTAATTCTAAAAAGGAGGGTCAAAATTGTCCGTCAATAATCAAAATTAAGTTGAAATTACTTACCTCAAGGTATGAGTGAAATTCATCTCCAAAATCGTCACTTCTCGTTCCCCAAAACTCAAAATAGTGAAAATTTAGCAATTCTCGTAATTATGGACATAAAATACCCCTCATATCATTATAATCTTCACGATTGCGATCCCCTAGCTTATGCAATCACGATGAACAATATGCACTGCCTCTAGTTCTTACTACTTAACCCAAAATACAACTTGCCATCGTGATTATCCGCCTACCAAAACCACGCGATCGTGGAACATTATACACAATCCCGGAGCACATGCTTCTTGCTAAAGACTTCCCTTTATGCAATTGCGGAATACCACTTTGCAAACGCGAAGCACCACCAGTCGACCCTACGTAATCGCAGACACACACCTCGCAATCAAGAAGAGAAAAGTTTCACCTGCCATTGCTCTCCTACGTGATCGCAACACAACCCTCGCGATCGTGAAGAGCATCACTGACTGCAGAAAAAACGACAATCAACTTAGATCAAAATGATCTGAAACTATTTGAAACTCGCCATAGCCCCTCAGGACTTCGTCCAATAATACTAGCTTGTCCGTATACCTTCCACGAACTTATCCAAAGTCTCCAAAACACGAATAACAACATCAAAAATCAAGAATATCACATCAAAACAAAATCTTCAAACCTTCTTAAGTTCAAATTCCAACCTTTGAATAGAAGTGTCGAATCAACTCGGAATCACTCGAGGCCTGAACCAAATATACGTACAAGTCCAAAATCATCATACAAACCTATTGAACCTTCAAATCACCAATCCGAAGTTGTTTACACGAAAGTCAAATCTTGGTCAACTTTTCCAGCTTAAAGCTTCCAAATTAAAAATTTCTCTTCCAAAACACTCCCAAATCACTTAGAAATCACAACCAATCATACGCGCAAGTCGTAAAACATATGAACTTACTTAAAGTCACAAATTACAAAATAGAATGCTAGAACTCAAAACGATTGGTCGGATCATTACATTCTCCCTGCTTAAATATATGTTTGTCCTGAAACGTGGCAATAATCATCCAAAAGGCGTCAAATAGATGCATAAGCTCATCATACACATTCTCACAGGTGATATCATGTCACCTCAAGCCATAAAAACTCATAAACATATCGTGAGCCATTGAACCCGACTCAATACTTGGAGCATCCTCTAAGATCTGATGCTTGTATATACTCACTGTATTTATCTCAACAAGTTGTATCAAGTCATAAATATAATTCCAAGATATATCCACATATGTACCCCATAACTCATATACCTATAGTGGTACCACAATAATTATTCATTACCAAACCCGGTATTAGTAAAATACCTCATCTATAAATCCTTGTTTTAAGCATTCACAACACTATTAATGATGAAAGAAACCTATAGAAACTCATAATCACCCGTCACATCAACAAGTCATGGATATATCTTCCGTCTTGTAAGAACCATTTCTTGTCCTAGGCTGCCTAAAAGCATTCTCTTTCAAATATACTCTTATCCAAATCCAATCGCGCATTTCAGGTCCATAAACTTTGTCTCATGCAGTACAAGTTGCTCGATCAACAAGTCACGCCAAATTTTAGATGGAACCTCAAACGACATGGTTTGTACCATATAAACAATAATTCAAATATCACAAATCTGTAAAAACAAAACTTATTATCCAATGACTTCCCTTATATGTGGCGTTCTTCTCAACTAGTCTAGGAGTGGCTAAACAACTCATTCTATATGTCCATTATACAACAAGTAAGAAAACTCAACAAAAATTCACTAATGTACCCAAACCTCCTGTCATATCTGCCAAAATCACATGGTGAGTTATCACTCCATCCAATCCGACCGTAGCAACATCCCATATAACTATCACCCTTTTCGGTTGACACACCCATATGACACAGAGTGTTGTATAAGCAAATCTGCCCATAACAATCCAATCATTTGACAACCAAGCTGATTCCGTATTCCTCTAATGTAGTAATAAGCCTTTCATAAGCTAATAAGGATCCATTTTAACTTCCACTCACGGATACAAGAAACCTATAACTCACCGGCCTCAACTACGAATATATATACATGCAACTCGTTATCAACCCAATTACCAACCTCACTACTCGTGATCAGCTACAACCTCATGGAACCCAATGCAACGAATATAAAAATCCTTGAGCCTATAAAGTCCTTACTTAAATTTTACATCATTTCCACACACAAAAATAATGTCAACAACCTCTCAAGTCATGCTCCTCAAATCAAGACCTCTAAGAAGGATATATCACTAGATCAAAGCAGGTCATATCACACCAAATACCAAAAAAAAACAAGCTCTACATGCACAAATCTTCTCAAGTCATCCATCTCAAACATACATGCGACCAATTATCTAACTATTAACACACTTCTACTGTTCACAACTCCAAGAGATAGTCTCACCTCTAGAAATCGAATCTCTATACCTCAAAAGTACAAGATTCCTTATCCTAGCGAACATGCCTACTCAAACACAACTATGAAGTCACATCTTCAAGCATCTTGAAACATGCATTTATAGAAACTCATCCATGTTAGTCAACTAAAATCGGGACCTCAACAACTACTATCATACAAATGTGGTATTGTTTAGTCGAGCTGTCCATATAACCCATTGGTAAGCATACTCTGCAACAAATTCTCTTTCTTGGTGATGATAAAATTAGTACTACTATACCTCTTAAACAACCTGAATTATCTGTGCTACGTCTGATCTCACCATAATACTTTCGGAGCATAGAAACATGAAACATAGGGTGAACACCTGATAGAGTAGGTGGCAATGCAAGTTTGTAGTCTCTCAAGCACCTCAAAAGGGACATATATTGAGGGCTCAAATTTCCCTTCTTTCCGAACCTCATCACACCCTTCATGGGCGAAACTCAGAGCAAAACCTTCTCACCCACCATTTATACAACATCACGAAGCTTCCTATTAGTATAACTCTTCTGCCTGGACTGTGCTGCACAAAGCCACTCCTAGATCACCATCACCTTCTCCAAGGCATCACAGACTAAATTATTTCCCAACAACCTAGCATCCCCAAGCTCAAACCAATAAATCGGAGAACAAAGTCTCCTCCCATATAAGGCCTCATAAGGAGCCAACTGGATACTCGAGTGGAAGTTGTTGTTGTTGTAGGCGAACTCTGTTAACGTAAGAAACTGATCCCATAAACCTCCACATGCACGTAACATGTCCTCCAGTATCTAATAGTAAGCTTGACTGCTCGTTCGTCTGAGGATGAAATGTTGTACTCAACTCAACCCGTGTGCCCAACTCTTGTTGCACCTCTCTCCAAAATTGCAATGTGAACTGAGTGCCTCGATTTGAGATAATAGAAACATGCACACCATGAAGGCGAACAACCTTATGAATGTAAATCTGAGCCAGGCACTTTGAAGAATAGGTAATCATCAACGGAATGAAGTGTGCACACTTAATCAATTATTCCACAATAACCCAACCTGCGTCAAATTTCTTCAAGGTCCATTGTAAGCCTACCACAAAATCCATAGTGATGCGCCCGCTTCCACTCCGGTATCTCCAATGTCTGAATCAACCCTCCTGGCTTCTGATGTTCATACTTCACCCATTGGCAGTTCAAATACCGAGAGACATACGCAACACTGTCCTTTTTCATTCTCCGCCACCAATAATGTTGTTTCAAGTCACATTACATCTTAGTGACACCTGGGTGAATGGAATAGCCCGAGCTGTGAGCCTCCTCAAGAAACAAATATCTTAGCCCCTCAACATTTGTTACACAAATCTGGCCTTGAAGCCGCATAATACCATTCATCACCAATCACTACCTCCTTAGCGCCACCCTGCTGCACCATATCCTTCAAAACCAACAAGTGAGGATCATCCAACTAGCGAGCCTTGATACACTCTAACAATAGTGATTGTTCCATAACACAAGTAAGAGCACAACTAGGCTCCGAAACATCCAATCTCAGAAACTGATTGGACAACGCCTGAACATCCTTGGCTAGTGGCCTCTCTACTAACGATAAATATGCCAAACTGCTCATACTCTTAGCCTTCCTACTCAACATATAGGCCATGAGATTAGCCTTCCCTGGATGATATAGTATGGTGAATCATAATCATTCAGCAACTCTAACCATCTCCCCTGCCGCAAATTAAGGTCCTTATGCTTGAATATATGCTGGAGACTTCGATGGTCAACATAGACCTCATATGGAATGCCGTATAGATAGTGCCTTCAAATATTCAACGCGTGAACAATGGCTGCCAACTCTAGATCATACACCGGGTGATTCTTCTTATGAACCTTTAACTATCACCCTAACATTCTACATATTCCTTAGGGGCCCGTATTCAAATGCACCAAGGTGTCATGTCCAATACGCGACATATCACAATCAACAATGTAATATCCAGAACCTGTAGGTAATACTAACACTAGGGTTGTAGTCAATGCAGTCTTGAACTTCTGAAATCTTACCTCACACTCGTCGCACCATCTGAAAGGAGCACCCTTCTGGGTCAATCTAGTCAAAGGTGTAGTAATGGATGAGAAACCCTCTATAAAACGGCAATAATAACCTGCCGAACTCGTGAAGCTCTGAATCTCTTGTCACGACCCCAAATCTAAACTAGTCGTGATGGCGCCTATCGTGGAACTAGGCCAGCCAAATTAACACTCAAACGTAAAGAATCTTTCATTTATATCATTACTAAATTGATAATCCATAAAGGTTTCGTCAAATCATTTTAAAACAGATAAAGCCATACCGAATATTAAATACAACCCCAAGATCCCGGAGTCACTGGTCATGAGCATTTACAGAAAATAAATAACTCTGGAAAATAAACTCTATAGTAAGCATAAGAGAGAGCAGGGTTGCGGACGCGTGCAACTACCTCGCAAAATCTCCGAGGAGTCTCTAGAACAGATACACAACTCACTTTGCCCTAGCACCTGGATCTGCACACAAGGTGCAGGGAGTAATGTGAGTACGCCAACTCAGTAGTAATGAAAATAAATCAGGTCTGAGCAGTAAGAAACACGTAAAGTCAAATCATCATTTCACAATAAGCAGTCTTTCTTTCCAACAACGTATACGTTAAATCATCACGCTTAAAAATCCAATGTCAGTAAAACTCTTTTGAAAAGTGTAATTTCCAACAATTTTAGAAAAATGTCCAAGAAGTTTAGTGTAAAAAAAGAAATGAATCATAAGTAGCCACTCAGGCAAAAAAAAAGAATAAGAAACTGCCTCTCAAGCGTAACATCACTCAGAATCAGCCCCTCCGGCATACCTCACAATCACTCATAATCAGCTCCTCGGGAAACCTCACAGTCACTCATAGTCAGCCCCTCGGGCAACCTCACAGTCACTCATACCTCTCAATCACTCGTCACTCGACATTCGCACTCAGTAGGTACCTGCGCTCATTGGGGGTGTGTACAGACTCCGGAGGGGCTCCTACAGCCCAAGCGCTAATATCAAGACATCTCGTGGCATAATCACTCAGGCTCTCGACCTCTCACATATCATAAACAATGTAACATGCTGCGGCGTACAACCCGATCCCATATCATCCTCATAACATAGGCCCTCGGCCACACTCAGTCAGAAAGCTCTCAAAAAGCCACTCGGGCTATCAGTAAAACGGGGTACTCGACTCAAAATATCATTTTTATATCTCAAAATAGTGTAAATAAGATTGAGTTTCGAAATAAGTTATACATAATATGGCTGACTGTAAATCATAAGTGAACACAATGAGGAATAGCAGTAAAAACCCCCGAGGGGTCTAAACAGGTCGGCTCAAGGCCCCAAACATGGCTTACAACCCAAATATAACAATAGTTTGAAAACACGAGTTAACATATGATTTAAAAGTAAATACGCAACTCAATAGTTGCCACGGGAAGTACCAAATCCAAATCCCCTGTCAGTGCACGCCACACACTCGGCATCGAGCATGTGCGCCACTCCAAAAATAGTGAGAAAATACAAAGTCCGGGGTTTCATACCCTCAGGACAAGATTTACAGTCATTACTTACCTCAAACCGGTCCAAAAGTCTACTCCGCGATAATCTTTCCCCCTCGAGTCGGCTCCCAAACGCTCCAAGTCTATCAAAACAAGATTAATGATATCAAAATATGCTTGGGAGACAAAACCCATTCGAAATTTATCACAACTAGGCACAAATCCCGAAATTGGTCCAACCCGAACCCATGTCTCGAAATTCGATACAAATAAAAAAATAGAATCCTTATTCCCTCACGAGTCTATGCATACCAAGAACATCAAAATCGGACCACAATAGCCCCTTAAATTCCTCAAATTAAGTCTCCAATTTCCCATGCCCTAACTTCCCCAATTTTGGGTTTAAATCCAACTAATTTCAGGTTTAATTACCTAGAAATAAACATAGAATCGAGTTATGAAGTCAAAACTCTTACCTCCAAGTGTTTCCCCTTTGATTCCCTCTTTAATCTCTCTCAAAAGCTTCAAATCCGTCCAAAAAATGGTGAAAAGTGGGATAAAATCGCGGATACGGCTTTTTAAAATATACTGCCCAGGCCCCTATTATTTCCTTAGTGCGTTCGCGTTCCAGAACCCCCGTTCGCGAAGTACAGACCAAACCGTCTCTACGAGATCGCACCTTACCCCACGCGTTCGCACAGAACTAACACACAACCCCCACACGCGCCTTACTCCCTATGCGATCGCACAGTCCTCACACGCGGTCGCATAACACACGCTCCCATGGCCCACGCGATCGCAGCCTCCCGAAATGCAGTTTCATAGAAAAAATAACATGCTGCCTCAGAAAAGCCTATGCGATTGAATCCTTACCCTTGCGATCGCATAGAAGAAAACCAGAACTGAACACCAGCAAAATCTGCAATTTCCAACATCAAAACTTGATCCATTAACCTCCCGAAACACACCCGAGGCCCTCGGGACCTCAACCAAACATACCAACACGTCCCATAACCTTATTCAAACTTAGTCGAGCCTTCAAAACACCCAAAACAATGCCAAAACACCAAAATCACATCAGATTCAAGCCTATGAACTTTGAGATTTCTAAATTTCGCCAAAGATGTCGAAACCATCCAAAACACGTCCGATTGACCTGAAATTTTGCACACACATCCAAAATGACACTACGAACCTGTTCCAACTTCCGTAATTCCATTCCGACCCCGATAGCTAATTTTCACTACCAACCGAAAATCGCCAAAAACTCAATTTCGCCAATTCAAGCCTAATCCTACTTCGGACTTCTGAAAAGCATTCCGAACTCACTCCTAAGTCCCAAATCGCCTAACGAATCTATCCGAGCTATAAAACCCGCATTCCGAGGTTATTTACCTAATAGTCAACTTCCAGTTGACTTTTCTAACCATAAGGCCAACTTAAGAGACTAAGTGTCTCATTTCTCACCACAGCCACTCCGAACCCGAGCCAACCAACCCAACAAAACACACAAGATCTGAACCACACAAAATGAAGGAGAAATAGGGGAAACAGGGCTAAACTCTCGAAACGACCGACCGGGTCGTTACATCTCTGTAGCTGAAGATGGTCTAGGCCAACTCTGAACTGCCTCAATCTTCTTTGGATCCACCTTGATCCCCTCACTCGACACCATGTGCCCCAAGAATGCCACTGAATCATTCTAGAACTCACACTTGGATAATTTAGTATATAGATTCTTCTCTCTCAAGGTCTGGAGTACAATCCTCAGACGCTGCTCATGATCCTCCCTGCTATGTGAGTACACCAATATATCATTAATGAATACTATAATGAAAGAATTAAGATACGGCTGGAATATACTTTTCATCAGGTGCATAAAGGCTGCTGGGGAATCGGTCAGCCCAACATCCATCACAAGAAACTTATTGTGACCATAGCGGGTCCTAAAAGCCGTTTTTAGAATATCTGAGTCACATACACTGTGATTCAGACCATGTTCGGCGCATTTCGAAACTTTGAAGAATTTCTGAAGTTGCTGGTTTTTCTCAGTTCTTGTGTCCTTCTAGGCGTTTGCGATGATGCTCCTGCATTCGCGTAGAGTCATCAAAGATTTTTCTGGAAGTTTACCCTTCGCGTTCGCGAAGATGGCCATGTATTCACGAAGGGGCAGGACTTGGTGCTCTGCGATTGTGGACTGGGTTACACGTTCGTGTTGAGGAAGACAACTTGGGGTTAGAGTCACACGTGGTCTATGCGTTCTTGAGAAGGGCTTCACGATCGCAAAGCTTGAGAACTCTTGGTCACCACGTTCGCGAGTGGTTCCTTGTGTTCACGTAAGGGGAAATCTAGGCAGTAGCATCTTTGTGCTTCGCGAACGCGAGGAATTTTCCGTGTTCGCGGAGAAGGAATTAACTGGGTAGCATACTTAAATTCCAAAATGAGGGTTCATTCTCTTATTTTACATTTGGACTTTGAGAGCTCAGATTAAGGCGGGATTTTGAGGGATTTTCAGAGAGATTTTTCGGGTAAGAGTTCTTAACTCATTTTTGATTAAATTACCTTAATCTATCATTGATTTTATCATTTAATTAGGGATTTGGGTTGGAAAATTGGATGAATCCTCTTAGGCCAAATTTTGGGGATTTGAACGAAATTTTGGCATCGGATTTGTGTAATTTTTGTATGGTTGGACTCAATATTGAATGGATGTTTGACTTTTGTAGCTTTGGTCGGGTTCCAAGACGCGGGCCCGAGTTAACTTTTTGGGGTGATTTTCCAATTCTTTGCTAAAATCATTGTTTCATTATTTAAATTAGTTCCTATAGTTGTATTTATAGTATGAAATTATTTTGGCTAGATTTGAGCCGTTCGGAGTTGGAAAATTGAGGAAAAGACCTTCTAATTGATTGATTGAGTGTGGTTTGAGGTAAGTGACTTGTCTAACCTTGTGTGGGGAAAATTCCCCTTAGGATTTGGTATTTTGGTGATAATTTGTGATATGTGAAGGCCGTGTACGCGAGGTGACGAGTGCGTACACGGGTTGAATGTTGAAATTTCGGTTTTAGCTACATAGTTTTCTTTTCATGTCTTAATTGATTTACTTTAGCATGCTGTAGTCATCATGTTTAGCCTAATTTCACGTGTCTACTTGTCTTATATCCTATTTGCAACTTGTATCACATGTTTAGTTGAATTACTTGCTTTTCTTGATTTCCATTCATTGCTTAACTGTGAAAATTCTTTACCTGAAATTGCTATGCTTGAAGTATCTTACTATTGAGTTTGGTGTTGAATTGCAAAGCTGTGGTTTTTTTGAGGTAAGGTGCAAGTTGTGAAATATCATTTATTCAGTTG
This sequence comes from Nicotiana paniculata, assembly GCA_005239505.1. Taxonomy (NCBI): domain Eukaryota; kingdom Viridiplantae; phylum Streptophyta; class Magnoliopsida; order Solanales; family Solanaceae; genus Nicotiana; species Nicotiana paniculata. The sequence goes on along the minus strand of ML353773.1, from coordinate 76,101 downwards.
TTGTGTTTTGGCTTTCGTGTTATTGTCGAGGTGATTGTTTGGTTGTTTGCACGAGGTTTTTGTCATGCTGTTGTTATTGTTGCATGAGGTTTCTGCCATGCCGTTGGGATTATTGTTATGCATGCGGCGGTATAAGGTCTGGGTATTGAAACACATGCGATGAGATAAGGTGGGATAGATATGCGTGGCTAGTAGGGGAACTACTAGAAGCCTTGCGGTGTGATAAGGTGGGCAAAATCGCAGGATGCTATTTCGGGAAAATGATTTTTAAAACCAAATATAAAGGCTCCCGCATTGATATAAGGAAACACTGTGATTTATTTTTACGATTTGGGACTACAAGGCGGTACCTCGAGAGTGCCCCTGTTGATATTCTTTATTTGTTGTATTGTTTGGTTCTTGTTTCCTTAACATGTAAAATTCTTGTTTTCCTTTCGTGTTGTATCTTTCCTTGATTCTCTATTGTTATTTCATGTTTATTCTTTCTTGGTCACTTCCCTGTCATTTTCATTATATCATTATATCATTATATTTTCTGTCTTGTTTCTTATTATCTCCAGTAGGGCATTGACCTGACCTCGTCACTACTCTACCGAAGTTAGGCTTGACACTTACTGGGTACCGTTGTGGTGTACTCATACTACGCTTTCTGCACATGTTTTGTGTACATCCAGGTACATCATATCAACCTCAGTATTAGTGTGTTGTGTTGCTGCTTTGAAAACTTCAAGTTACACCTGCCTGCATCTGCAAGCCTCGGAGTCTCTTTCTACTATGTTTTCCTTATTTCTTTATATTTTTGATAGACAGTGATGTATAGTATTGTTCAGCATTTTATTTAGAGTTTGTGACTCAAATCTCACCTGGTTTTGGGAAACTGTACGTATTGAGATTATAGTCTATTGATGAAATTGTTGAATTTTTAAGTTTTTATTTAATGTTTCCGCATATTGTTAGGTTTACCTAGTCTTAGAGACTAGCTGCCGTCACGACATCCTACAGAGGGGATTTGGGGTCGTGACATAATACGTATGAACCTAGGGCTCTAATACCAACTTGTTCACGGCCCAAAAATCCAACCAGCCGTGATGGTGCCTAATGCACTTTTTATGCAAGCCAAACATGCCAAAACGAACTATAAATACTAAAAACAACTGAATGATACAAGTCTAAAAGCTTTAACACAACATAATATTGCCAATACAAGGTAAATACCCCAGAACTGGTAAATACAGAGTCATGAGCTCTAATATGGAAATACAAGTCTGAAATGATCAAATGCAACACTTTCTAAAGTAAAGACAATAGTACATAAGAAAAGAGATGCCAAGACGCGATCGAGAATGCAGTTCTACCTCGTCTCTCAATTATGCTATAAGCCTCATCTACTGATGACTGGGTCCGACACCTAGATCTGCATAATTAAGTGCAGAGTGTAGCATCAGTACAACCGACCCAATGTACTCAACCAATATCATAACTAACCTCGTCGAGGTAGAAAAAGCAAGAATTGTAAATAATACTTGCTATAACCTGCATAGTTTCATAAACTCAACAAGTAAAGAATATTAATGTGATCAAGTCATAAAACACATAAATGAACCATGTGTGTGTGAAAAATTACTCAAGTTCTCTTCTCAGTCAGTGATACAACATATAAATATGATATGCAAATAAATCAGGTAATTAACCACGGAAATTGCAAGTAAAGATGAAATGCAAAATCTAAAACAGACACTGGCCAGAATTTCCTCAATATTTCCATATCCGTACCAAACCACTGATTAGTTTTCCTCAAATCTGTGTGTACACCATCAAGAAGGAATATGAGAGGGTGACCCTAGGGGGATGGATCCATATCCACACGCAGCACGACCAATTCAACGTGCTATCAGCCCGGCGTTGTCACATGCTCAATATCAAAATCCACTGACATGGTCACATGCATAACAACACAATCCATCTGGGCTGGTCACAAACATAAAAACACAATCCACTCGGTGTAGTCACAGTCATAACAACACAATTCGTCCGGTGTGGTCACATGCATAACAACACAATTCACCTGGAACAGTCACAAACATCTAGTCCAAATCATATCACACAGAAATAAATATACAAGAATACATGTATATGATGAATAAATATCAGATCATTCTCCTGGACTGGTATAGTGATATGCTATAGTGTAGGTATGTGTAGAGTGTGCTATCATAGCTCAAATCAGCAACTTCGTTACATAAATAGCAATGATCAAGTTCATTCAGGGAAGTAGCCTCGATGTAATCTCAAACATGGATTAAATAGTTCACAACAAGGTTACAAATATGAGAAATGTCAAAGCTTAACAGTCAACACAAGGTATATCATATCCTAATCACTACCTTGGACATGGATAAATACCTTGTTGCTTGCATATGGGCTCAAATCCCACATATATGCACACCCATAGCATTCAACTATCTCAAATAACTCAGGCAACTTATTTCTCAACAAATTTTAGGTAAGATACATACCTCAAGCAAGCCAAATCACTCCTCCCAAGTCCTTCCTGGATGTATAAATCTTCGAACGACCCGAATCTAGCCAAATTAACTTAGTATAATCAATAAAACCCATAGAAAATGATTCCAAAAGATAAAGCAAAGGTCTTTAAGTCAACCCAAAAATTCAACCCCGAACCCGCACCTCGGAACTCGACAAAATTCATAAATTTTGAACACAGATTCGATTAAGAGTCCAACCATATCAATTTCATCCTATTTCGACTTCAAATCGACCTTCAAATCCTCATTTTTCACTTCAGAAAAGTTTTTACTAAAATCCCCCATTTCTTTACATTAATTCACCAATTAAATGCTAAAACAAAGATAGAATCATGAAAATAACAAATCCGAGTCAAAAACACGTACCCCAATCCATGAAATTCCCTCCAAAATCGCTCAAAATCGAGCTCTCTAACTTAAAATATGATATAAGGACCAAACCCTCGAAATAGAGTTTTAAAACATTCTGCCCAGGCATTACCTTTCACGATCCCGAAGAGCAAAATTCTCCAGAAGCCAAAATCTTATACGCGATACGATGACCCATTCGTGGACGCGAGTGACCAAACATCCCATGCCTACGCGAACACGAAGCCAATCCTGCGAACATGAAGGCTTAAGGTCTGATTCCCCCAAGTCAGCCTCCCTTCTACGCGAACGCGGAATCCATAACGCGATCGTGAAGGCCACTGCATACCAAACCATCGAGAACATGATAACCCCTTAACAAACGCGAAAAACAATCTGCCTGCCTTCCAATAATACACTATGCAATCGCGACTCCCTCTTCGTGATCGCAAAGAAGGAAACCAGAAGAAATGAACCAGCAGTCCAAGCATGAAGAAAATGGTCTCCAACCCATCCAAAACACACCCGAAGCCCCCGAGACCCCATCCAAACACACCAACAAGTCCTAAAGCACAATAAGTTGAATACTTAAATAATATCAAACAACACCAAAGCCACGAATCGCACCCAAATTCAAGCCTAAGGAAACTAATGAACTTCTAACTTTTAAATCTCATCGAACTATATCAAATCAACTCCAAATGACTTCAAATTTTTCATGCAAGTCGCAATTGACACAACAGACCTATTCCAGCTCTCGGAACTAAAATCTGAACCGGATATCAATAAATTCAACTCTCAATCAAACCTATCAATCTTCCAAACCTTCAACTTTCGCCAATTCAAGCCAAAACAATCTATAGACCTCCAAATTCACATCCGAACATATGCTTAAGTCCAAAATTACCATATGAAGCTATCAAAACCATCAAAATTCCACTTAGCATTCATTTACACAAAAATCAAACTCCAGTCAACTCTTCCAACTTAAGCTTCAAACCTTAGGACTAACTGTCCCAATTCACTCCAGAAACATCCCCGAAACCAAACTAACTACCCCGACAAGTCACATATCTACAAATGAACATAAAAGAGAAATAAATAAGAGAACGGGGCTACAATATTGTAAAGCCACATAAATTCTCTTTAATTAACTCCTACTAATTTCGAGCTTAATAATGCAATTTAATTCAACATGAAATATGTGATATTAATAGAATATGTCATTGGAACACTTGGGGATAATTATTCTATCAAAGGTTTAATGTTGGATTAAGGGAAATGTAGAAGGTTATCATTAACCCTTGGATATAATTTTTTGTATAATGAGACAAGTGTTTGAAAAATATTAATCTTCAAGAATAAATGTGGGGCAATCATGTTTGGAATAAGATGGAAAGAGAAGTTTGGCAAGAAGTTGGTAGTAACTAAACTTGGACGAAGGGGACAAGGTAACAATAGAATAATTATGGAAGACAAAAGCAAACATGTTAAGTTGGGAAATGAAATGAACAAAGTTGAAGATCAAAATGTTGCTTCAGTGATGGATGCTACACTTGATGCGCCGCATCTCCATCACGTCCAAATAATTTGGAGCCCATCGTGAGGCAGTGAAGTGCAGCGAAGACATGCAACTTAGCGTCCGCAATTTAAAACCCAAAACTGAAGCTCTTATAAATAATTTAGGAGAGAGAAAATTATATAATTTTGGTCCAATTCTTGAAGGTTTAGAGATGAGGGAGAGCTATATACCATTAATACATCTTCAAGGTAAGAATTTAATGTCTTTCTTTGGTAGATTTAGTTCATTTATTACATCTCTTAACCCTCCAACATGACGAAATTCATAGATTTTTGAAGATAATCTCAAGGACACTTCAAGAACTCAAATCTTGAAAATTCTAGGATTTGACAAAGAGGTCGTCTCTTCACTTCAAAATTACGTATTATACTCCATGTACGTAGTAGAGTATATTATGAAGATAGATTTGTATTTAAACATCTATTCATGAAATCTTAGAAACTAGTCTTAAAATGGAAGAGTTGGTTGGTATGGATGATGAATAGTGTTGTGGTCTTACCTGAACGATATCATTTTGAGATTCTAATGGAACAAGTAGATAACATGGTGTGCTTGATGAAGGATTTGGAGTTAATATTCAAGGGTTTACCTTCAAATAATGAAATGGAGATTTTTGCTAAACTTATGAAATTAGACTTAAGTGTTAGACACTTAGTTGGTATTAATGTGACACATTATTGAATTATGTGAGTTCGTATATTTAGATTCTGACTTGTTGAAATTATTGGATCATTTGGGATAAGGTTGGAAGCAATTTGAGGAATGTTAAAACTTACTACCTCCGGAGCTTTTCTCCAAACTCATGAAGCACGATTAAATAGAAATTCTAAATGTATTTCCTAGCTTGTGGGGACGAGCGAGTTAGGATTGTACCACTTCTTCATCATAAAAGAGTTAAGTTCTATGAATAGTGTTTTCTTGAAATATTTTATTTTAGTTTTAAAATTAAATGAAAGATACTTGTAGTATTTTTTTAAATGAAAATACATGAGTTGTGAAATATCTTATATTTAACTATTCTCAAATGGTTAATTTTTCTATGAACATCATCATTGGTAAATGTAAAAGTTTTGGGAGTTACTTAAGTTCACATTAACCTAGGATAATTTTCCACATTAGGTCAAGAAACTACACGTGTCGGTGTAGTCATACATACTACCTTACGGTTGGGAACTACGACAGAGTACTTCCCATGAGTGGGGTACTATTCTGCTCACTTTATTAGCATGACTGAGTCGATTCGTGCGGCACAACGATGCGAGAACTGAACAAGTAGGGTATATGATACTTGCCTGTAGATATATAACATAATTGACTTTCTTCTATGTCGGTGATGGTATAGTGCTCCTGGAAAATAAAAAATCTAACATGATTTCGATAAAGATTAATGGTAAAGGAAGGCTTTGAAATATGTTATACCTTATTACTTTATTTTATCTTCTAAATTGTTAATTGATATAAATGCTTCTTTCTTATATCAATTGTTATTGCATATTATATATCTTCTTAAGTCTTGTCCTATTTCTTTTTGGGAAGAGGTTCATGATTCATACTAGGCATGTGGAGCTTAAGCCTTTTGGCCATATTTCTATTTCTGTTTTCAGGGATTGGACTTGAATAGCTTGGGCCACGATATGATAGCTCTACATTTTCTGTTGACACTTTTGGGTGAGACTCCACACTTGTACTCATGGAGGACTTTATCATATTATTTTTCTTTTAGGCCACCGAGTTATGCCTTGGTTGACTATTTCATTCCGTTTCATAGAGATTCTAAAGACAATAGTAGTATTCATTTAGGGGTTGTAATCCTACGTGTAACGACCCGACCGGTCATTTTGAGAATTTAAGTTCCATTCGGCGGCATAAGGTCTTATACAGCTTCGTATGGTGATTTTGAACTTAGGCGTGCGTCCGAAATTGGATTTGGAGGTCCGTAGGGTAATTTGAGGCATTTCGGCGGAAGTTGAAAAACGTTTGGAGTTTGGAGGATGGAGAAGTGTGACCCATAGTTGAATTTGGTGATATCGGGGTCGGAATGCGATTCTAAGAGTTGGAGTAGCTCTGTTATGTTATTTGGGACTTGTTTGCAAAATTTGACGTTATTCCAGGTTGTTTTAATTGAGTCCGGCTCGAGTTTTTGAAGTTAGATGAATTTGGAAGTTCATAAGTTCTATTCATGTGTGATTCATAGTTTTGTCATTTTTTGATGTAATTCGAGGTCCCGAGCGAGTCTGTGTTAGGTTATAGAACTTGTTGGTATGTTTGGATGGGGTCCTGGGGGGCCCCGGCGTGTTCCGGTCGAGTTTTTGGATGTTTTTCCTAGTTTGAGCAGGTCTGGTTCTGGTGTCTTGCACCTGCAACACTTTGGAGCGCAGGTGCAGCTCCGCTTCTGCGAGATCCTGGTCCCTTCTGCGATCCTTGACGTCTGGGATCTAGCCCATTTCTGCAGATGCTGGCACACAGGTGCGAAGGCCATTTCTGCTGTTCTGTGATCGTATCTGCAAGGAATCTCGCTTATGTGGTGCCGCTGGTGCGACTGTAGATTCGTAGATACGGTCCCTGGCCTAGTTAGCCAAGTTCGCAGATGCGGACTATTTCTCGCAAATGCGACTCCGCATATGCAATTTCTTGTCCGCAGATGCGGAAGTCCTGGCAGAATATTTAAGTCGAGGGTTGGCCATTTTTCTTCATATTTTGAGTTTTGAACTTCGGTTTTGGGAGCTTCTTTTGGGGTATTTCAAGAAAATCGATTGGGTAAGTGTTCTTCACCTAGAATCTAACATATTCCATGATTTTGTCTTCATTTTTATCATTTATATTGTGTTTTGAGTTGAGGAAAATGTTGGTTTTTGAAGAAAATTTTCAAAATGAAAGATCACGATTTGAGGGACGAAATGATATCAGAATTTGATAATTTTAGTATGGGTGAACTCGTATCGGAGTGGGTGTTCGGGTTTTGTAAAATTTGTCGAGTTCCGAGGTGCGGGCCCAGTGGCCGAGTTTTGGTCGATTTCTAGATTTTTATAAATATTGAGACTTTATGATCTAGAGTAGTTCTTTATGAGTTTTATTTGTGCTTTGAAGTTATATTGGTTAGATTTGAGCCGTCCGGAGGTCATTTCACTCGAGGAGTCCATTGTAGAGTATCTGTTTGTCTTCTTTGAGGTAGTATCTTGCCTAACCTTGTGTAGGGGAAACTACCCCTTAGGATTTGAGTCTTCTATGTTGATTGTAGTCCGTGTACGCGAGGTGACGAGTACGTGGTCGGACTTATTTCACAAAATTGGCCTTTTAGGGATCCTTAATTACTAGTTTCATCTTTACCTTCTTAATTAGAATCGATTGCTCCATGATCCACTCTTATTGTTATTTGATTCATATGTGCCTTAACTGAGACTGCTATTTCTTCTATTGGCATGCCATCTTTCCCCTAACTGCTTATTTCTTAATTGAAGTTGTAAGTCATCCATTTTGTAACTGTTCCCCCTGAATTGAGGCTATGGTGATCTTATAGCTGCCTACCTTTATTTGAATTCGTTGTATCTCTCCCGTAATTGCCCAAACTTAAAAGATGCTTAGATATCTTATGCCTTAGTGGACTAGCCCTTATTTGGAATTACTTGACTCGTGTTAGTTTCTTGCTGTTGAACCGTACATTGTGGGATCTTTATCACATATTATTTCCTTTCTTGTTGAGTTGTTCTTAGTACGATTAGTATTTCTTATTGTGGTTATTCCTTGTGAACTAGTTTTACCTTTTCTTATGATCGGAGGTTCTTGAGTTGATTTATTTTTCGTATCTTATATTATTATCATTGTTGCTGTTGTACTTGTTGTGGTGATGCATGAGGTTTCTGCCGTGCGGTTGTGGTTATTGTGATGCACGAGGTTTCTGTCGTGCGGTTATTTATATGGGGATTTGCACAAGGTTCCTACCGTGCCGTGATTACCGTTGATATTGCACATGCAACGTGAAAAGGTGGGATTTGTATATGTGGGTTGCGGATGTGGTGAGACAAGGTAGGAACAAGATTATGCGAGTGTGGCAAGACAAGGCGGACATTTACTTTACTATTGCACACGTGGTGAGACAAGGCGAACATTCACTTTACTATTGCACACGTGGCGATAGAAGGTGGGTCGTGTTAGGGATTGTGATGACTTGTGTTAGCCTGGGGGGATTCTTGTTGTTGATACTTGTGTAGTGTTACACTTACTCGTGTGAGCTTTATTTTGTGAAAGCTGTGAGAAAACCTCCTACGTGTTGTCCGTTCCTATTTCTTATGCTTATTAGCTGTTTGAACTATGTTAGGACACTTTCACAAGCATACACGTAGTTAGACCTCTTATCGGATTAATGGATTTTCCTTGCTATTGTTGAGTATAGTTACCCTGGTTGTACTTGTATCATATGTGTGAATGAATCTAATTGGCGCGTGAGTCGTCCGTGCAGTTATTAGCTGAAGTGAGGGCACAAGATGCCAAATAATAGGGTCTAGATTTTGGGACCCGTGAGTTGTGATTTGTCAGAGGTTCGGTACCTCGTGGAGTTGACTAAAACCTGATGTAAAAGCAGTTGTAATTGTTGAGTTATTACTTGTCCTTGTTGCATATGTGATTCCAGATTTAGGTTGTGTTCCATTCACCCTTCTGTGTTATTTTATGGTTTTTTGCTGATTCTTGTTGTTTCCTCCCTTATTGAATTTACTGTATTGTTAGCCTTATTGCATAGTCTTATGTAATGTCATTACCGTTGTTCCTATACTTATACTTGTTCAGTTCATCAGACCAGTGGGTGTCTTGACTGTTCCTCGTCACTACTTCACTGAGGTTAGTCTTCATACTTACTGGGCACCGCTGTGGTGTGCTCATACTACACTTCTGCACATTTTGTGTAGATTCTAGGTTTTTCGTAGCCGGTCGATCGATAGCTAGCAACGTGGTTTCTGCTTTGGAGACTCAAGGTAAAACCTGCTACAGTGTTTGCGGGTTTCGGAGTCATCGCCCCATTTGCTCATACGCTGTTTTCTTTATTCCAGAACAACTGTATTTAGAAGTTATAATAAAATTTCCGTAGAGCTTATGACTTGTACTACCGGGTTTTAGGAATATGTTTATTGTATAAAGAATTCATTTCATAAATTATTAGAATGTTAAATTACTGTTGTTGTATTTTTCGTAAATGTTAGGCTTACCTAGTCCGTAAGACTAGGTGCCGTCACGATACCAAAACATAGGAAAAATTGGGTCGTGAAACTACGTTGCTCATATGACATGCATGGATGAAACTTTATTTTATCTTTATGAAGTTTCTTTTAAATGAAAATGTTTACTTAAAGACATTATTCATGTTTTGTTTTATTTCTTAAAATGATTATATTTGAAGAGGCTTTCTCATTCTCCTATTAGGCATATCGATGAGTATTAATTTATGGTATTGTTCACTCGAGTTAGGTAGAGTACCGAGTGTCAGTCACGTGATTTTAGGGCATGAAAAATATACGAAATGACCGTCCGAGTCGTTACAACAAAGCCATATCTAGTAGAATCTTATTTATGGATGTGTTGTGCACCGCATTATATAAACAGGGAGCTACATGGCATTTAGGATTATATTACCATTCTTTAAAATCCAAATCGTGCTGTAGAGCTGATTAAACTGAGTTGAGTCGGGATTTACGTTTGTTATTGACACAAAGATGATTGTAATGAGAAAGACTATGGTTAGATAGAGGGCTAATACAACAGGTAATAACATTAGTAGAAAGTTTTCTAGATAAAGTGGCCCAGTTTGAGGTCCTATCAAATTGTACATACCGGATGTGCAAGGTCAATTCAAATGAATGGAAGAAGCCTAAAGAGTGTAATGCCTTGAGTTCTGAATTAGGTTACATAACAGTTTCCTAGATGGAACAAACTTTACTAAAGCATTATTATGAGCCTATAATATATATATATATATATATATATATATATATATATATATGGAAAGTAAGTGCATCACTTTAACATTCGAAGACGAATGTTCCAAAGGAGGGAATAATGTTACATCCTGCATTTTCATACGTTGAGTACGCTGTAAGTCAATTGACATAAGATAGAAAATGAGACCATCCTTGATATTATACAAATTAAATTAATAATGTTACCTTGGAGTTTACAAATTTTTTATATCACGATCATCAAGTACCAAGAGGGTTAGAAGCTGAATGAGTCAAAGAAAATAAGTTTCGTCGATAGCCGACAAGTTGGGAATGTTATCACGTACCTTTGGGGTAAGACTAGGGGTTATTAACATAATAAGAAGATCCTATTATGAGGTATTTGAATTTTATAATATCCATATGTTAGGTTTTGAATTCAAGCGAGTTGTTAAACAGAAGACGGCAAAAGCTGTCGCGAGTTACATTCATAATTTTTACCAAAAAATCGGGTCTAATGTCACTTGTCTTTTATATCAATGTACTTGAATTTACAGGGTGATCCACCTACCTAATTTAATACCTATGAGTCTGGTTTCCTACTCCTTAAAAAGTTCGTTGATATGACGTCGGAGTAGAGAGATCGCAAGACTAAGCAAGTAACTCCCTTTGGGACCCACAAGTCGGTGAAGGTTTTTGTTCTTATATAAAGTGGTGGTATTAGTCTCTAAGTCTCACTTTCGACCAAACCAGACGTCCAAGTACCTATAAATTCTCTGTAAGCATATCTTAAAGGTTCATACACAAATCCAAGGCCAAACCATTTAAGTTCTTCATCAAAAGTGTTGTGGTGGAGATTAGTTATATGATGTTGTTGATGAGTTGTGAGTTCTTTCAAGTTAAAAGAGAGTTATTCTTGGAGTTTTTGTTGTTGTTTAAAGTTAATATATTTTTCTCCTACATGTGTTTTATCATCCGTAAGCCCTAGCTAAGTTGTTTTAGAAATAGAAAGAATTAATTTTGAAATAGAACAAGAAAAAGATTATCTCAGAACAATTAGAAGAAAGATAAAATATATTCCATTAGGATAACTTAAATTTATGAGACAACATCCTCTAACTAAACGAATAGCTTTTAATTATTGGATTTTAGGTAGACAAATACAAAGAAAAACGGAATTAAAGAAAATTTTAAAAAAAGTCAAAAATTTCTTAACAACAACTTTGTGATTAGCTAAGCAGATAGAAGAATAAAATCTAAAAATCAATAGAGAACCATGTTATATAGTAAAACGTAGTATTAGTGTGTGTGTGTTTGTGTTGTTGTTTTTAATATGTAACTTGAAGAGAAGAAGAAGTATAGAAGAGTGTTGTGTTGCTAGTTAAGGACTGAGCCTGTCGCTCGATGTATCGTAAGGTAGCTATTGTTTAGCTTAACGTTGTCCCTAGTGTTGTGTTGCGTAGTGTATTCCACTAGTGATTCTTCTGTTATTGATAAAAGAGATCCGCCACCTAATATTTTAAGGTCTATAAAGATACCTATATTTTATTAAATTATTATCCTATTGTTCTACTAACCGGTAAAATTTGGGTAAGGGTTCTTGTTCCTATAAAAGAAAGGTGTTAGGCACCCCCTAAAATCTACCTGAGGTAGATCCTTCAAACTTAGGCTAGGTTCAGAAAAGTGGAGGTATATATTTTGCTAAGTTCAATCTCAAAGTTTGTAAGTGATCTTAAGTCTTGTTTAAAGTCTACTTATTTTGAAAGAAAGTGGTGTATATGTGCTTTGAAAGAGCTATAGGCTCTTATAAAGTTTACATCTTGTGAAAATCTTTCGAAATATTCAAGCCCTTAAAAGACTGGTAACATACTACTATGTTTTAAATATTTTATTTTGAAATAAGATGGATATTCATTTAACTTAGTGAAGTAAAACATGTCAAAGGTATACCCTTGAAAAATTGATTTTAAATCGGAGTTATGTTCTTTTAAAACTCATTGAAGTTGCTAATTGCAATTTACCAGTCGTGTTTGTTTTTATTTGTTGAAGACCAGCCTTGAAATATCAGTTTAGTTCTGATTCTTTTTTCGAAGAGAAACCATTTCTTTTAAAATCTGTTCAATACCAAAGACTTCATGAAACACTTTGTAATAAATGAACGCGGTCTTTCATTTGTGTAGAGTGAGTGATTAAAGTATGGAAACATTTTAGTGAGCATAATATAACTCTGATTCTTTTCATTTTTTACCTATGGGCTTTGTGTTTTTCTAGGTTCCTAAAATGATCAAAGCATAACAAAAATGGTTGATAGCAGTGTTAGTGTCACATATATACATAGAATAAACAACAAGTTTCGTTTATCTAAGAGCAAGAAAGAAAAGGAATCTGGAATCGAAAATGGGCCAAAGAAAATTTAGGCTTAGCAGACTTCATGCACATCAGCAGCAGATTTCGTTCAAGTGAAGGTCTTCTAGACTTGAAATTGGGCCTGAGTTCCAAAGAAACTCGGCAGGCCCAAATTCAAACATGCATAAAAATAAATAGAGAAGAACATTGACGCCACATGAGGCCCAATAAAAATATAGTTGTATCAAATAGAAATTATTAAGGAGTACAATGAGGCTAACATGAGGTCCAACAAGTTAAAACTGTAACAAATAGACATCATTAGAGTGAAGATCAACTTTTATTTGTATTAATCTTAAGAGGATTAATGAGAGTCAATGGCCAATAGCTTAGGATAAAACCTTATTCATGGACAAGGTACCCTTTGAATCCCTGGCACTTCAGAGTTCACAAAGATCTCACGGACCCCGAGCAGCGCTTGTGTCACGAAAGGGCATCTCAAACCACAAACTAGGTCCCACCCTAAATACCCGTAATCAGTCACACTCATTCTTCCCCAAAGATTTTGTTACAAATGAGGTATTCACTTCAGTAATTAAGATGATAGCAACATTAAACAAATGAGGTTCTTTAGAAGCTACATGGAACATCATTCAAAGTACAGATACATGAACACCTTATGATTACCCCATTAACCTCAAGATTAGAACTTAAACACAAGGACACAAATTACTGCAAGCACTTATAGTATCAATGACCTTTATTAGCATGTATCAAAACACTTTAAGAGACCATCACACAGATTAAAGCAAAGAGAATTTGGGGCAAGCTATCGGTAAGCCAATTCAAGTTCAAGTTTCAGTAAGCCAATTCAAGATCAAGTTATCTATCTGAACATGGTGAATGATAGGAGGAGATGCTGTCACTAATTAGTTTTAGTGGACTTAACATTTTAGGACCTTTAGATGCTGGCACTAATTAGTTTTAGTGGACTTAACATTTTAGGACCTTTATCTAAGTCTTCAAAATATCAACAGTTATTGAAGTGATCTTCAGAATCAGTCAAAAATAAACATACACTTGATTAAGGTCTTACTGCACCAAAGACCTATAATAACATCCTTGTTTAATTAAGTAAAGACATCAAAGTAGGCCAAGTAGTCAGTTTTAGCCATAGTCCAAACATTTATTAGATCATCAATCAAACATCGTGATTCATAACTAAGTTTTTACAGACAGATCATATCAACCAAATATAGAACAATGTTCATTTTAACAGGATAAGCAGATATCAATGAGTTTCCTTAGGCCAATAAGTGACAACAGTAACTTGCTATTTCAGATTTTTACATAGCTCAGGCTGTTAAGTTATTAGGGTAGACAAGGTTTAACTTCTTCTTCTATAAGGAAATTTTAAGTGAAGAGTATAATATCTTAGGCAAGAATTTTCCTAAATGAAATCACATAGGAAGTTCATGAGCACAACTTGATAAACACAAGAATGGAAAGTCAACAAAATTCATTCAACCTATACACAAGGAGGTTTCTACATGATTTCATGATTACAGGTCATATCCAATAAGCATATTGCATAATGGCTATACTAATGAATTCATTACAGAAGTTCAGGTCATGAGGATATATGAACTCTTAAGATGTGTACGACAAGCATGGTTTTAATCAAAGAAAACAGGTCAAAGGCACATTATGATCTGTGATGAAGATCACTTTCATTTGATCAATCTCATGGCATAACATTATGAATCTAAGGATCCATATGACATAGTGCAGCAAGTAAGCTCTTTAAAGGATACTAAGCAAAGTCTGAAGGTGTGGTTTGAATAAGTTAGCTACAACTGACTAAACATATACGTAATCATTAAGATCCCGTTTAGTTAATGATAAAGGTTCAACATGTTTCATGTCTTTCATTACAGAAAACTTTATCTAATTACGTCATGAGGTTCATTAGCATAGATTAGTCAAATAAGACCCGAACAACAATCATATTTAATCAATAAGAAATAGCAAGACATAATAAACAAGAAAAAACTACTAACATATATCGTGAACGAAAGATAATCAACAGAGAGGATATTATAAACACCAAAAAACATAAATAATTGAAGAAGGAGGAAGGGTCAGTGTACACTGACCTTCTGCAGGGCAGAAAACCAAGCAAGAACCCTTTTCTTAGCCATTTAGGAATCAAAACTCCAAATAATCACGTACAAAACTCAAAATCGAGCAGAAATGAAAGAAGAGAAAGAGAATTTAGGAGAATTCTACTGGAACTTAAGAACTCAATTCAAAAGACTTAAGTTTTCAATGATTATGCTAGTAAATGCTAAGAGTGTTTGACTGGTAGGTTCTTGTTAGGTCGTGTTAGGTGAGAGCAGTGAAGGCTCATATTTATAGTGGTTGTTGATCCTTAGGGTTTCCGGTTAGGTCAAAAAGGTAGTGTGATGACGATAGGGTAGATGAAGATAAATAGGGAGTGAAATTAGAAGAATACAGAGGTGAAGAAAATTTAACTACACACAAGAGAATGGAAAACCGACCGTTAAGGGTGAGAATCCATCGGTCAAAGATCTAATGTCCAAAGGTCACTATATTTTACCTCTGGACGACGAACAATGATGATGAGTTCAGAGGAAATCCTCATGCATTCTTCAATTTGAAAGAACATAGGAGAAACCACACAATTTGAAGTTTCATCTTTGAGTCTAAGGTTTCAGATTTGGGGATTTTGAATTTAGTGATGAAAATATAAATAATCATGCGGGGTTTGGGGTTGTAGGAGGCAGATTGAGTGTTTAGGGTTTGATTTTTGTGACTTTGCACCGATATTGTCACGACCCCAAATCTTAAACCGACCGTGATGGCGCCTATCATGGAACTAGGCTAGCCAATAATCACATAATTACAGTTTCTTTCATAAATCCCAACCATTTTCAACATTTCATAAAAGTGTATAGAATTATTGAATCCATTAGGGAAATAAACAATTAAACAGTCTAACCATCCCCAAAACCCAGAGTCAATATGTCATGTGCATCTAAGAAATATGCCAAAAGGTATACTATTATAATACAAAACCTACGAACGAATACCTAGATACAACATAAGAAGGGAAAACAAAGATGCTGCGGACGCTGAACATCTACCTCTATATTTCGAACTCTGGCTCTGCACGAAATAGATGGCTAACGCTCAATATCAGTACCTGTATCTGCACACAAGGGTGCAGGGAGTAATGTGAGTACGACAACTCAGTAGTAATGAAAATAAATCAAGTCTAAGCGGCAAGAAACAAATAAAAATCAATATCATCAGTTCACATTATGCACAACCTTTCTTTCCAACATTATATACATAGATATATGAAATCAACATGCCTTAAAATCCAACTTCAGAAAAATCCTTTGAAGAATGCATTTTCCAACAATTTCAGAAATAAAAATAACCGAAGGATTTAGTGTAAAATGAAATAAATCATAAGTAGCCCCTCAGGAAAAAAGATAAATCATAAATCGCCCCTCGGACAGAACATCACTCAGCACCTCACAACCACATACTCGTCATCTGATATGTGCGCCATTCTAAAATACAGTGAGAAATATGAAGTCCGGGGTTTCATACCGTCAGGACAAGATTTAAAAACCATTACTTACCTCTACCGGGCCACAATACTAATCTGCGATGCTTTTCCCCCTCAAATTAGCTCCCAATTGCTCCGAATATAACCAAAACCAGATTAACATCATCAATATACGCTAAAGGAACACAATCCAATCGAAAACTATCAATTTAGACAAAATTCTTGAAATTCGGCAAAACCCGAACCCCGGGCCCACGTCTCAGAATTCGAAAAATTTACATCACTAGAATCCTCGTTCTCCCACGATTCTATACATACCAAGAACACCAAAATCGGACCACAATTTCCCACTCAAATCCTCAAAAGAAAATTCCAATTCCATGCACTTAACTTCCCCAAATTTTGGGTTTAAATTCAACAATTTTCCGGTTTAATTACTTAGAAAATGGCATAAAAACGAGTTATGAAGTTGAGAACCTTACCTCCAAGTGAGCCCCTTTGATTTCTTCTACAAACCCTCTCAAATAGCTCTAAACCCGCTTATCAATGGAGGAAAATGGACAAAGTTTCGCAACAATGGGCTTTAAAACATTCTGCCCAACACTTATAATCCCTTCAGTGCGATCGCGACTCTAACCACGCGATCACGATGCACAGAACAGCCCACTTTATGCGATCGCATACCAACACACGCGATCACATAGAACAAATCTCCATCCCACACACGCGCCTCAGAACCTTTACGCGATCGCACCAAAGCCCACCCGATCGCACTGCTTCACCAGCTCAACCTATGCGATCGCAATCCTAACCACGCGATCGCATAGAACAAAATGCCTGCCCCACTCTTTTACTCTACGCGATCATGGATGGATCCACACGATCGCAGTGAAGAAATCACTGCTGCTAAAACACTAGAAAACAGCAGACTCCTTAAGACCAAAAAGCGCCCGTTTGAGCATCTGAAATACACCCGAGGTCCTCGGGACCTCAACCAATCCTACCAACACACCCCATAATATCATTCAAACTTAGTTGAGCCTTCGAAACACCAAAAACAAAACGAAAACACTAAAATTACATCAAATTCAAGCCTATGAACTTTTTAATTCCTAAATTTCGCCAATGATGCCGAAACCAACCAAAACATATCCGATTGAACTGAAATTTTGCACACATATCCAAAATGACATTAAGAACCTGCTCAAACTTCCGGAATTCCATTCCGACCATGATAGCCTATTTTCCACTGCCGACCGGAAATCTCCAAAAACTAACTTTCGCCAATTAGAGACTAATTCTATACCGGACATCAAAACATCATTCCGAACACACTCCTAAGTTACAAACGAAGCTATCCGAGCCATAAAATACGCATTCCGAGGACGATCATCAATAAGTTACCTCCCCGTTGAGTTTTTCAACTATTAAGCTAATTTAAGAGACTAAGTGTCTCAGTTCTCACCACGACCACTCCGAACCCGAACCAACCGACCCAACACAACGTAAATAGGCTAAGAAACATACGATAAAGCAGAAACGGGGGGAAACAGGGATAATCTCACGGAACGACCGGCCGGGTCGTTACATCCTCCCCCTCTTAAACAAACGTTCATCCTCGAACGTGTCTAGAAACATATCTGGAGTCTCGAATAAGTGAGGATATCTGCTCCGCATCTCCCGCTCGGTCTCCCAGGTGGTATCCTCCATCGGCTGTCCCCTCCACTGAACCTTTACTGAAGCTATATCCTTAGACCTCAGCTTTCTGACCTGACAACCCAAAATAGCCACTGGCGCTACCTCATATGACATATTACTCTCGAGCTAAACCGTGATGAAGTCCAAAACATGAGATGGGTCACCAACATACTTCCGGAGCATCTAAACATGGAACACTGGATGGATACTCGATAAGCTAGAAGGCAAGGAAAGTCTATAAGCCACCTCCCCAATCCTCTAAAGCACCTCAAATGCCCCAATGAACCCGGGACTCCGCTTTCCCCTCTTCCCGAACCTCATAACACCCTTCATGGGTGACACCTTCAGAAACACCTTCTCCCCAACCATGAAAGACACATCTCGGACCTTCCGGTCCGCATAACTCTTCTTCGTAGACTGTGCCGTGCGAAGCTGATCCTGAATCAACTTTGCCGTACCCAACGCATCCTGAACCAGGTCTGTGCCCAATAGCCTAGCCTCGCCCGACTCAAACCAACCAACCAAAGATCTGCACCTCCTACCATATAAAGCCTCATACAGAGCCATATAGATACTCGACTGATAACTATTATTATATGCAAACTCCACGAGTGGCAGAAACTGGTCCCATGAACCCCCAAAATCAATGACACATGCACGCAACATATCCTCCAAAATTTGAATAGTACGCTCTGACTTCCCGTCGGTCTGAGGATGAAATGCTGTGCTTAACTCGACCTGAGTACCCAACTCACTCTGTACGGCTCTCCAAAACTGAGATGTGAACTGAGTACCTATGTCTGAAATGATAGAAACTGGAACCCCATGCAATCGGACAATCTCCCTGATATAAATCTCAGCTAACCGCTCCGAAGAATAAGTAGTA
The DNA here is from genome assembly GCA_005239505.1 of Nicotiana paniculata. NCBI lineage: Eukaryota > Viridiplantae > Streptophyta > Magnoliopsida > Solanales > Solanaceae > Nicotiana > Nicotiana paniculata. The sequence goes on along the minus strand of ML353773.1, from coordinate 57,170 downwards.
CCAACAGGAATGAAGTGCGCAGACTTGGTCAGCCGATCCACAATAACCCATATAGCATCAAACCTCCTCGAAGTCTGTGGGAGCCCAACTACGAAGTCCATGGTGATCCTCTCCCACTTCCACTCCGGAATATCTAATCTCTGAAGCAATCAACATGGTCTCCGATGCTCATGCTTGACCTGCTGACAGTTGAGACACTAAGCCACGAACTCAAAAATATCCCTCTTCATCCGCCTCCACCAATAATGGTTCCTCAAATCCTGATACATCTTTGCGGCACCCAGATGGATGGAATACTACGAACTATGGGCCTCAGCTAGAATCAATCTTGAAGTCCATCCACATTGGGCATGCAAATACGGCCCTGCATCCTCATGACCCCATAATCACCAATAACCACATCCCTGGCATCTCCGCGATGGACCCTGTCGTGAAGAACAAGAAAGTGTGGATCATCATACTAGCCTTCTCTAATATGATCATAAAGAGAAGACCTGGAGGCTACACAAGCCAATACCCGCAGAGGAGCTGATAGATCCAAACTCACCAATTGACCTGCTAAAGCCTGAACATCAAGTCCTAATGGCCGCTCTGCTACTGGAAGGTAGGCTAGACTCTCCAAACTCTTCGCTCTGCAAATCAAGGCATCGGCCACTACATTGGCCTTCCCCGGATGATATAAAATAGTGAGGTCATAATCCTTGAGAAGCTCCAACCACCTCCTCTAATGCAAATTCAGATCTTTCTGCTTAAGCAGATGCTGCAAACTACGGTGATCAGTGAAAATCTCACAATGCACTCCATACAAATAATGACGCCAAATCTTCAAGGCGTGGACAATAGCTGCTAGCTCAAGATCGTGCACTGGATAATTCTTCTCAGGCACCTTCAACTGTCTGGACGCGTAAGCAATCACCCTACCGTCCTGCATAAAAACCGCTCCAAGGCCAACATCACAGTAAACTGTATAAGAACCTAAACCCGTAGGCAAAATCAATAATGGAGCTGTAGTCAAAGCTGACTTGAGCTTCTAAAAGCTCTCCTCACACTCCTCAGGCCACCTGAACTGAGCACCCTTCTGGGTCAGTCTGGTCATAGGTGCTGCAATAGATTAAAATCCCTCTACGAAACGGTGGTAGTATCCTGCCAAACCAAGGAAACTGCGAATCTCGGTAGCTGATGACGGTCTAGGCCAGCTCTGCACCGCCTCTGACTTCTTCGGATCAACCAGAATACCCTCACTAGACACCACGTGCCCCATGAACACTACCGAATCAAGCCAGAACTCACACTTTGAAAATTTTGCATACAATCTCTTCTCCCTCAAGGTCTGAAGCACAACTCTCAAATGCTGCTCATGATCCTCTCGTGATCGGGAATACACCAAGATATCGTTAATAAACACGATGATAAAAGAATCTAGATAAGGTCAGAATACACTATGCATCAAGTGCAAAAAGGCTGTTGGGCCATTGGTCAGCTCAAATCACATAACCAGAAACTCATAATGACCATACCTAGTCCTGAAAGCAGTCTTCGGAATGTCTGGCCCCCGAATCTTCAACTGATGATAACCGGAACGCAAGTCAATCTTGGAAAATACCCCGACACCCTGCAACTGATCAAACAAGTCATCTATACGAGGCAAGGGATACTGGTTCTTCACCGTAACCCTGTTCAGCTGCCGATAGTCAATACACATACACATAGACCCATCCTTCTTCTTCACGAACAACACCGGTGCACCCCAAGGTGACACACTAGGCCGGATGAACCCCTTATCTAGGAGTTCCTGAAGCTTCTCCTTTAATTCCTTTAGGTCCGCTGGTGCCATACAATAAGGTGGAATAGAAATAGGCTGGGTGCCTGGCACCAGGTCAATACCAAAATCAATGTACCTGTCAGGTGGAATGCCCAGCAGGTCTGCAGGAAACACGTCCGGAAAGTCACGGACCACAAGAACCGAATCCATAGCGGGAGTCTCACCACTGACATCCCTCACAAAAGCCAGATAAGATAAACACCCCTTCTTAACCATACGCTCAGCCTTCAGGTAGGAAATTACCCTGCTAGGCATATACTCAGAAGAACCTCTTCACTCAACACTCGGACATCCTGGCATAGCTAAGGTCACGGTCTTAGCCTGACAATCAAAAACAACATGACACGAAGATAACCAATCCATGCCTAATATCACATCAAAATCGACCATGCTGAGTAACAGTAGGTCCACTCGGGTCTCCAGACCCCCAATAGATATCACACACGACTGATACACACAGTCCACAACAATAGTATCGCCCACCGGATTCGACACATGAACAGAGGTAACTAAAGACTCACGAGGCATATCCAGAAAATGGGAAAAATATGAAGAAACATAGGAATATGTAGAACCAGGGTCAAATAAAGCTAAAGCATCTCGACAACAGACCGAGACAATACCTGCGATCACTGCATCGGAGGCCATAACATCTGACCTAGCTAGAAATGCTTACATACGGGCCTGACCTCCACCTGCTCGACCTCCCCCTCTAGAGCGGCCTCTAGCTGACTGACTACCACTCATGGCTGCCTGGGTGGGTGGTGAAGTAACTGGGGATGAAGTCGAGGGATGGCCCCTCTACTGAGAAGAACCACCAGGACGACGTGGACACTGCCTCCACATGTGCCCAAACTTGCCGCACTCGAAGCAACTCCCTGGAGTTGGGGATGAGGACTGATAGAAACCCCTGGCACTAGAATAGACACTAGAAGCATCATGCATATAAGAACTCTGAACTAGGGGTGCTCGAGCTGCACTCTGAGCTGGGAGGGCACCGAATGAAGAACAATCTGGCTGAGAACCGCGGGGACCATGCCCTGAAGATGCACCACTACAGGCTGGGCGGACTAACTGAGGAGGACTGAATGAACGGCCTCTACCATGCTGAAACTGCCTTGTGGAAGGAGCACCACTAAAACTGCCCGATCCACGAGGCCTCTTGGCCTCCCTCTCCTGGCGGCGAACCAACTCAATATCTCGAGAAATATCAACAACCGGCTCGAATGTAGCATTTGATACTCTCTCGCGTGTCATAAATAGGCGGAGCTGATAAGTGAGGCCATCTACGAACCTCCTAACCATCTCCCTATCAGTAGGGACCAACTCGGTAGCATGACGAGCCAACTCCAAAAACCGCATCTCATACTACGTCACTGATAGCTCCCCCAGGCGCAGCTGCTCAAAATGCATGCGTGCTCCTCCCTGTGAGACTAGGGTACATACTTCTCCAAGAAGATAGTAAAGAACTACTGCCAGGTGATGGGTGTTGAACCAATAGGTCTACGCCTCTCAAAAGACTCCCACCAAGTGAAAGTAACACCAGAAAACTGAAAAGTAGCAAATGAGACCCCACTGGTCTCCAAAATCCCAGTAGTACACAACATCCTCTGACACTTATCCAGAAAACCATGGGCATCCTCGCCCTCAGCACCACTGAATGTCGGAGGCTGTAGTCTACTAAACCTCTCCAGTCTATGATGCTCGTCCTCTGGCATAGCTGGAACCACGAATTCTCGAACTGGAGCAACCGGCTGGTCTGGAACCACCCCCGGTGTCTGCTGGCCCTGAGTATCCTGCTTAGGTATCCGGGCAACTGGAGTCTGACTGCTTCCCCTGACCTGAGAAGTAGCGGTAAATGCCTGAGCAAGGGTGGTACACACAGTAAAGATCTAAGCCAAGGTCTCCTGAAGACCCCGAATAACAAGGTGCCTGAGCCTGTCCCGCTGGAGCATCAACGATGGGAATCTGATCCTAAACAGTAAGGGGATCAACTAGCACTGCCCTGGCTGCTACAAGGGCTGGCCCCTACCTCTACCACGGCCTCAATCCCTCGCTGATCTAGCTGGTGGATGATCATCCTGATCGATACCGCGAGTCCACACCATCTATAAGAGAATGAAAAAATAGAAGTTTAGATCTTCAGAATCAACAAAATGGCACGACAAAATTCAAGAAAAATGATATTGTTCCTAAGGGTTCCGCAGCCTCTCGAAGATAATTATAGACGTCTCCGTACCGATCCGCAAGACTCTACTAAACCTGCTCATGACCGTTGAGTCCTATGTAACCTAGGCTCTGATGCCAACTTTTCATGACCCCAAATCCTAAACCGGCAGTGATGGCGCCTATCGTGGAACTAGGCTAGCCAATAATCACATAATTACAGTTTCTTTCCAAAATCCCAACCATTTTCAACATTTCATAAAAGTGTATAGAATTAGTGAATCCATTAGGCAAAGAAACAGTTAAACAGTCTAACCATCCCTAAAACCCGGAGTCAACATGTCATGAGCATCTAAGAAATATTCCAAAAGGTATACTATTATAATACAAAAACTTCGTACGAATAACTAGATACAACATAAGAAGGGAAAACAGAGATGCTGCGGACGCTGAACAACTACCTCTATATCCCGAACTCTGGCTCCGCACGGAATAAATGTCTAACACTTCGTTTCAGCACCTGTATATGCACACAAGGATGCATGGAGTAATGTGAGTATGCCAACTCAGTAGTAATGAAAATAAATCAAGTCTAAGCAGCAAGAAACACATAAAAATCAATATCATCAGTTCACAATATGCACAACCTTTCTTTCCAACAGTATTTACATAGATATATGAAATCAACATGCCTTAAAAGCCAACTTCAAAAAAATCCTTTGAAAAATGTGTTTTCCAACAATTTCAGAAATAAAAATAACCGAAGGATTTAGTGTAAAATGAAATAAATCATAAGTAGCCCCTCGGGCAAAAACATGAATCATAAATCACCCCTCGTCCAGAACATCACTCAACACCTCACATCCACTTAGTATCAGCCCCTCGGTCAACCTCACTGCCACTCATGCCTCCCAATCACTCGCCACTTGACATTCGACACTCAACACTCGCACTTAATAGGTACCTGCGCTCACTGGGGGTGTGTACAGACTCCAGAGGGGCTCCTTCAGCCCAAGCGCTAATATCAAGCCACCTCGTGGCGTATCATATCCTCACAATCAGGCCCTCGACCTCACTCAGTCAGAACCTCTCAAAAGCCCCTCGGGCGTATCAGTAAAACGGGGTACTCGACCCAAAACATCATTTTTATATCTCAAAATACTATAAATAAGGCTGAGTTTCGAAAACAGTTAAGCACAATATGACTGAGTGTAAATCATAAATCAGCAGTGAGGAAATAGTAGTATAAATCCCCCAAGGGGTCTAAAAAAGTTGGCACGAGGCCCCAAACACGGCTTATAGCCCAAATAGCACAATAGTCTTTAGAACACAATTTAACATATGATTTAGAGTAAAATACGCAACTCAATAGTTGCCGCGGAGAGGACCAAGTCCAATAGAAAAATCAGTGCGCGCCACATACTCGTCATCCGATATGTGCGCCATTCTAAACTTCCCTGGAAGGAGCACCACTAGAACTACCTGATCCATGAGGACTCTTGGCCTCCCTCTCCTCCCTCTCCTAGCGGCGAACCGACTCAATATCTCGAGCAATATCAACAACCTGCTCGAATGTAGCATCTGATACTCTCTCTCGAGTCATAAATAGGCGGATGTGATAAGTGAGGCCATCCACGAACCTCCTAACCCTCTCCTTATCAGTAGGGACCAACTCGGTAGCATGACGAGCCAACTCCGAAAACCGCATCTCATACTGCATCACTGATAGCTCCCCCTGGCGCAGCTGCTCAAAATGCCTGCGCTGCTCCTCCCTGTGAGACTGGGGTACATTTCTCAAAGAAGATAGTAGAGAACTGCTGCCAGGTGAGGGGTGCTGAACCAACAGGTCTACACCTCTCAAAAGACTCTTACTAAGTGAAAGCAGAACTGGAAAACTGAATAGTAGCAAATGAGACCCTACTGCCATCAAAAGCAAAGAGATCAGGTCGTTATATTCTACCAAATAGATGTTGATGCTCCCGAACTGCTATAGGAGTCTAATTATCATTCCCTTCCCGCATCACTAGAGAGGGGCACAAACGGTATAACATAGTTTCCACGAAGACACTTTTTTTTTCTCTTTCTGTTTTTGATGTCAGATCCGAAGGTAAACTCTAGACACATTGCACATGTGGCAAGAGTCACTTCCTTCATTGGATGGATTTAGGCTTGGTTGTCTCGCTCTCATATTGAAAGGCTAGGTTGCGACATCGAATGAGACTTATCCAGGGAGCAAAGACTCTGGTTGTCTTTCGTCTTTGAAAAAGGCAAAGATGCCAGATCTGGACACTGCTGAACCACCGAAAATGGAGAGATGAATTGATTTATTTATTGAATCTGTCGGGACTGACGGGGCTCGAACCCGCAACTTCCGCCTTGATAGGGCGCCCCCCCATTGTATAGCCAGCGGGTTCTGAATGACCTCCCTCTCACTTCGTTCGAGCTGAATTACATGCACCCTCTCACGGTCAGGCTGAAGGTCCTGTGGAGGTCTTTTTTAGTGATCAAAATTTATTAGGGAAAGTGACCCATGATGAAAGGAGATATTGACGCGAAGCACCCTTTGAAAAGCTTCTATCTGACAGGAGGAAGTACTCAACTAGTGAATGAAAGGAAAGATGACGCAGTCAACTTATTCAAGAGTCTTCTTTAATTCAGGTAACCGTCTCGGGAAATTTTTGGTGGTAGTCAAGCCCGGAGCGGGTTCTGTTTACATCATTTAGTGGCTAAATCTAGTATAGTGGGTCTTGTTCCGATGCGGGAAAAAATCTTTTTAAAGGGCATCTCGGCGAAATTCCTCTCGAATAGAGCTCCTCACATAAATTCCAGATCATTGAAGAGGAATAAAAAAAAAGGTAGTTTTCCTATCAAGTACCTGGATGTTTTCTTGTCCCTCAAGTGGCGGTGGTTGTTTTTCCTTGGCTTATCGAACCAGCGTATGCCCATTCCTCCTTTGATGACTCCCAGTGCCTTATGTACTCTTTTAAGTCCGTGTAAGACGGAGGGAATGAAGGGACCTGCAGGAGGCTGAAAATCTCACCCCTGATCTCTACGGTTGGTTTAAGGTGTCTTGGAAGATGGGTCGAAATCAGATCTGGATAGAAGATTCATCTACGTCTTTGTTCCGTTTCTGCATTCCTGCATGACCTAAATTTCAGGTATGCCCTTTGCCCTGAAGGAACTCGCGTCCTTCTCTCGTGACTTCAGGCGCTAAAGTTTACGTCATTCATCCTGTGGTTGGCATTTCACCCCTAACCACAACTCACCCGTTGATTCTTCAACATCAGTCGGTCCTGAGCAAGTACGAGAAATTGTCCCCGCTCCGCTTTCATAATCTCTACGGTTGGTTTAAGGTGTCTTGGAAGACGGGTCTAAATCAGATCTGGATAGAAGATTCATCTACGTCTTTGTTCCGTTTCTTCATTCCTGCATGACCTAAATTTCAGGTATGCCCTTTGCCCTGAAGGAACTCGCGTCCTTCTCTCGTGACTTCAGGCGCTAAAGTTTACGCCATTCATCCTATGGTTGGCATTTCACCCCTAACCACAACTCACCCGTTGATTCTTCAACATCAGTCGGTCCTGAGCAAGTACGAGAAATTGGTCCCGCTCCGCTTTCATAATCTCTACGATTGGTTTAAGGTGTCTTGGAAGATGGGTCAAAATCAGATCTGGATAGAAGATTCATCTACGTCTTTGTTCCGTTTCTGCATTCCTGCATGACCTAAATTTCAGGTATGCCCTTTGCCCTGAAGGAACTCGCGTCCTTCTCTCGTGAGTTCAGGCGCTAAAGTTTACGCCATTCATCCTGTGGTTGGCATTTCACCCCTAACCACAACTCATCCGTTGATTCATCAACATCAGTCGGTCCTGAGCAAGTACGAGAAATTGGCCCCGCTCCGCTTTCATAAAATCAAGGACCACTACGGGAGGTCAAACCAAGGATCTATGGAAGTGGGGGCTCGTCCCCCATCCATATTGGATCAAATAATAGGGGTCCGTAACACAGACCTATTTTTTTATTGATTCAATACAATAGGTGAAAAGATCGTACAGTTCCCTACTGAGACAAACTCTCAACGGATCCTCCGCGCGCTGGGAATACCTCTTCCGTGCGTCTTTCTCGTGGCGGGAATAGAACAACAGGTAAAGACGATAGAGGAAGCAACCCGCCTGTTGTGGCGGGGCGGCTTTTTTCTTTCACAATAAGACCTAGACAATTATCCCTACCTTCGGTAGCTTACGAGTTTACGTCCATCCCTGGTCGAGTACAATTTCCTTTCGATTTCTCCTTTGTAGTCGTTACCCGCGGGAGTCATTTTGGTTGTATGCCACGAGGTCCCTATGGACAAGGGGACATGTGCAAGGATTTGGAGATGATGGTTGTGGGGAGGCTGAGAGGATAGATAGAGTTTTGGGAAAGAGGAGCGGCCATTCAAGAGGGATATGATTAGAGTTTCAGGTCGTTTAGTTGGTCTCATAATTTTAAGGTGAGACAGCATGATAGTAGCCTATATTATGCGATGTTGATGCTATTTATGCTCTAAGTTAACCATACTTTATTGATGTTTTAAGTGCTAAATGATAATAAAATGCTCTAATTGTGGTTTTTATGCTTTGCAGGAGCTACTCCGAGGTAGGAGGATGATATAGAGTGTTTTGGAGTCGAATATTTAGATACAAGGACAATCGAGAAGCGCCCGGATAAAGACGAGCAAGAAAAACTAGGCAAAATTCCACCACGACCGCGGTCGGGCGGCAGCTGGAACACGGTGGATAAAGATGCAAAAACAGAATTGTTTAAAAGGACCGCGGACGGACCGCTTTTGGCCCGCGACCGCAGTCGATCTAGAGAAGGCCAAGAGAGTCCAGGGTCTAAAGTGTAAAACTTCGGCAACTTACCCTAACCCTATATAAACTCAACAAACTCGCCCAAGCAAAGGTTAAGCTTGTTTTTAGACTCAATTGGAGGCAAGAACAAGTGTGAGAAAATCAAGACACCATAAGAGTTTTTCGTTCTTCTTCCTTTTATCATTATTTTGTGAATCATGAATTATTTTATGGATTTATTTAGTTTTATCATGAATTGCTAAATACTTAGTCTAAGGTTTTGATGGAGCCTATTGAAGGATAAAATTCTTGCTATGTTAATATAGATTTTCCAAGTTTAGTCTCTATTTGTTCAACTATGTTCTTGTTGTAGTTAATTGAAAGGATCCTCAATTAGCTGTTCCTATTTAGTATGTATTACTCGGGAGAGAGTGCATATTTAGGTAGTTGTTGAACAACATCACTCCCGACGTATATGAGCAATCAATACCAAGGGTTTAAAGGTAGGATTAGGGATAACGAAACCTTGGGTGCAATCTAAGTGAGCTATAATAAAAGTCAGCTAGCGTAACTCGGGAGAGTATGTCTAGTAAATTGTCGTAATTACTCGGGAGAGATTTACGGTAGTAAGAGTGCTCATCATCGATAGAGATGATTAGGAAATTTATATGAAACATAGCAGGAAGGTATTTCATCAATAGGGGAAATCATAACCTTAGATCATTCTCATTATTTTTTACAACCAATTTTTAGTTAGCTCTAGTTAACATAATTTCATTAAGTAATAGTTAGTACAAAAACAACTAATTGTTATCTAAATATCTTGGAAGTTGATTACGTGGAATTGAGTGAGTCTGATACTTGTAATTGGTAGGTTAATTCCCTGTGGGATTCGATTCTGGGCTTAATACCCGGAACATATTGACAACGACCGCTTAGTCCTTTTTATAAGGCATAGTTGAGCGTAATCAAATTTTGCCGCCGTTGCCGGGGATTTAACGGTGTTATCAATTACAGTTGAAAGAAGTGCAAAAATTCTTAGTGTAGTCAATTTACTTCACTTTCAATCAATACATTAAAATTTTAATGTTTGCAAACTTGGTTGTTACAGGTGCATGCCTAGAAACTCATCGAGAACTGGTGAAGTGTTTGAAGCACTATCAGATCCCGAGAAAGTTTTCAAGGCCTTGAATCGGGCCAACCGGAAAAGCAAACAACAAAACTCAACTGAACAACTTGAACCAGGCATGGCAGAGCTGGTGAATTACATAAATAATGGGGATAATGTGGAGGACCCAAATGCGCAGGTAGTGAAGCCTCTTGTGCCTGAGGCTGATTTATATGATTGGGCACAACCCACAACAGACAACTTGGCCACAACGATTGTAGTCCCGTGGATACAGGCAGATTCATTCCAAATCACAAACAATATGCTGCATTTTTGCAAAAGAAGGGACTATTCTCGGGGTCATACATTGAAGATCCCCAACAGCACTTGAAGAATTTCCTATCAATCTGCTAAACACAAAGACAAAACAACGTGACTCCGAAAGCAATAAAGTTGTTGTTTCTATTCTCTGTGACAGGAGCAACCCAGACTTGGCTAAATTCACTCCCCATCAATTCCATCACTACGTGGGAGGAGTTGGTCAAGAATTTTGTGAACAAATTTCATCCACCCAACAAAACTGCTCAACAAATTGATGAGACCTTGTGCTTCAGGCAAAAACCAACCGAAACATTGCAAGAGACGTGGGAAAGGTTTAAAGGGATGTTGGTTGCATGTCCACACCATGGTATTCCTGAGAAGATGTTGGGGCAGAGATTTTACATGGGTCTATCAGATAGCGTGAAAGCTAATGTTGATGCTTCAGTTGGTGGAGCATTCCCGAGTAAAACGTTCAGAGAGAGCAAGATCTTGCTCGACAAGATGGCCCAGAACTCAGGATGGACAAACAGAAATGCGCCCATCACTCCTGTGGTCCACTCAGTGGCATTAGATCCAACTGACTCTCTTGCTGAAAATATGGCCACAATAATGACACAAATGAGCATCCTCACCAAAAAGGTGGAAGAGTCAGGTCAGAAATAGCAGGTGCACATAGTTGATACAACCAATGACGGATTATGTACATCTTGCATTAGTCAGCCATTTGGTAGCCAGTGGAGCAATGAGGGGGATCACCAACACTATCCTGAGAACATGAATTATGTGTCCAACTATGGGGGTCAGAGACCAGGTGGTCAGAATTGGGGGCAACAAAATTAGCAAAATAGGTCAGCCCCACAACATCATAATAACGGTAACATGGGGTCCATGCGACCACAGGGTAATATGGTGCCTTGCCAAAGGACACGGGGCTATAACAACCAGAATCAGCAACAGGAGTATCATCCACCTCAACAACAACATAATGGGAGACAGGAAGACGAGTTTGCTAGGCTCGAGGCAATGATGCACCAGGTGATTGGGTCTAATGCAAAAATAAGTGAAAGAGTAGATTCACACGCGTCAGCTATCAAAAATATTGAGGTCCAAATGGGTCAGATTTCGATGTCACTGAATAATCGTCCTCATGGGACGTTACCTGCAGACACTCAGGTAAATCCAAAAGATCAAGGCTCGAAGCAGCTGATGGCCGTGAGTCTACGTAATGGTAGAGACCTAGACTTGGAGCAAGAGAGGGCTCGAGAAAGCAGACCTGCTAAGACACTTGTACCAGTGCCTATTGAGCTAGATGATTCAACATGATTGACTGAGATGATAGTTTAGCCTGCCCAGAAAGATGCCAACAAACAGAATGAAGCTGAGAAAGAAGATGCGACAACACATGAACCGGTAGTAGAGGCAGTGTCTGAAAGAGAGAAGGCCCAAATCACAGGGAAGAAGAGACCTCCAGCACCATTCCCACAAAGGCTGGCCAAATATAAAAAAGATGAGCAATACAAGAAGTTCTTGGAAATGCTGAAACAAATTCAGGTAAATATTCCATTGATAGATGCTTTAAAGGAGATTCCTGGTTATGCAAAAATGATGAAGGACTTGATGTCCCGCAAGTTCGACTTCCAAGACTTGGCCACAGTGACTCTTACTCAGACCTGCAGCGCTATTGTAACAAGACTCGTTGCTGAAAAGTTGTCTGACCCAGGGAGTTTCACAATTCCCTGCACAATAGGTAACTTTGCTTTTTCCAAGGCATTATGTGATTTGGGGGCAAGCATAAATCTTATGCCCCTGGCTATCTATAAAAGGCTGGGATTGGAAGAGCTAGACCCACGTCTATGTTGTTGAAGCTGGCAGACAGAACTGTAAAGAGGCCCTCAAGTACTCTTGATGACGTGTTGGTGCAGGTATAGAAATTTGTGTTCCATGCAAATTTTGTAATTCTGGACTGTAGGGTGGATGAAGAAATTTCCATAATTTTGGGAAGACCATTCTTGGCCACGGGGCGAGCTCTAATTGACTGCGAAACTGGAGAGATCAAGATGAGATTAAATGATGAGGAGATAACATTCAACGTGCAGAAATCTATGAGGCGACCAAGTGAATTTGCCATTGTTCTTTAATTGATGTCGTGGATGTAATCCTGGAAGAGGATGATAATACCTTGAACATTGAGGATCCTCTAGCTGCATGTCTTACGAATTTAGATGAGGTGAATGGTGAAGAATTGGAGGATGGGTGCTTGCTCTTGAGGGCAAAGGTTTTTGGAAGAGACTACTCGAATTCGAGCGCCTGCACTTAGAGAAAAGGGAAACTCCTCCAGCCAGGCCATCCATAGAAGAACCACCAAAGCTGGAGTTGAAGCCACTGCCCGCCATCTCAGGTATGCATTATTAGGACCTAAATACACATTACCTGTTATTTTCTCATCTAGTTTGTTAGATGTACAGGAAAAATAGCTTTTGCAGGTACTGATAGAGTGCAAGACTGCTATCGGGTGGACCATGATAGATATTAAGGGTATCAGCCCGGCATTTTGTATGAATAAAATTCTGCTGGAAGATGGGCACAAACCTTCCAGAGAACACCAAAGAAGGCTTAACCCCAATATGAAGGAAGTGGTGAAGAAAGAAATCATTAAGTGGTTATATGCGAGAATCATCTTCCCCATCTCTGATAGCAACTGGGTTAGCCCAGTGCAATGTGTTCCCAAGAAGGGTGGAATGACGGTGGTGAAAAATAAAAAAAATGAACTGATCTCTACACGAACCGTCACAGGCTGGAGAATTTGTATGGATTACGGGAAACTCAACTTAGCCACCCGGAAAGACCACTTCCCACTTCCCTTCATTGATCAGATGCTTGACAGACTGGCAGGGAGGTCCCACTTCTATTTTCTGGATGGGTACTCAGGGTACACTCCGATCTCCATTGCACCAGAGGAAAGAGAGAAGACCTCATTCACAAGCCTTTATGGGATTTTTCATTTCGGAGGATGCCCTTTGGCCTATGCAATGCACCGGCCACATTCCAAAGGTGCATGATGGCCATATTCACAGACATGGAAGAATACATAATGGAGGTGTTCATGGATGATTTCTCAGTAGTAGGAAACTCATTCGATGAGTGCCTTAAGAATCTGACCACAGTGTTGAAAAGGTGCATCGAGAGTAACCTGGTACTTAATTGGGAAAAGTGCCATTTCATGGTACAAGAAGGTATAGTTTTGGGACACTTGGCATCAAGAAAGGGCATTGAGTTGGATCGTGCGAAAGTTGATGTGATAGCAAATCTTCCACCACCCACATCTATCAAAACAATCAGGAGCTTCCTCGGGCACGCAGGGTTCTACCGGAGATTCATAAAAGACTTCTCAAAAATTGCTAACCCTCTGTGTAAGTTGTTAGAAAAAGATCACCCTTTCGTGTTTTCTGATAATTTCAGGGTAGCATTCGAGGAATTGAAGAAAAGACTTGTCACATCACCTATCATTGTTGCCCGCGACTGGGAGCAACTATTAGAGCTAATGTGTGATGCAAGTGACTATGCAGTGGGAGCAGTTCTAGGACAGCGAAAAGACAAGATAATGCACCCAATTTACTACGCAAGTAGAACGTTGAGTGGAGGCCTGCTGAACTACACTGTGACTGAAAAGGAGATGCTGGTTGTCGTTTTCGCATTGACAAGTTCAGATCGTACCCGATTGGCTCAAAGGTAATTGTATATACTGATCATGGTGCTCTCAAGTACCTGATCGAAAAGAAAGAGCCCAAATCGCGCCTGATTCATTGGGTGCTATTGCTACAAGAGTTCGACTTGGAAATTCCTGACTGTAAGGGCAGGGAAAATAAGTCGCTGATGACTTATCGCGACTGGAAGGAGCTGACAAAGCAATTGAGGTAGAGGATATTATGGAAACCTTTCCAGACGAGCAGCTACTCGCCACAAGCCTTGAGGAAGTGCCATGGTATGCCGACATTGGAAATTACCTGGCAAGCAGTATAGTTCCCTATGACCTTTCTTCTATGCAAAAGAAAAAGTTTTACTGTGATTGCTGCATGTATTACTGGGATGAACCTTATCTGTTTTGGATTTGCATTGACAATATGATCTGGAGATGTGTCCCCAAGATAGATCAATCTTCTTTTTTGCAGGCATGTCAGACATCGGCATATGACAGACATTTTGGAGGAGTCAGAACGACCGCGAAAGTTCTAGAAGCAGGTTTCTACTGGCCAACTGTGTTAAGGATGAACGTGTATGGGTAAAGGGTTGTGATGAATTCCAGTGAACCGGGAACATTTCCCGTCGCCATGAGATACCCATGAACCCTATTCAAGAGGTTGAAGTGTTCGATGTTTGGGGAATAGACTTCATGGGCCCCTTCGTCAGCTCCTATGGCAATAAGTACATACTTGTTACTGTAGATTATGTGTCCAAATGGGCGGAAGATGCAGCACTCCCCACCAATGATGTAAGGGTGGTGATTGGGTTTTTGAAGAAGAATATATTCAGCCGTTTCGGCACCCCGAGGGCTATAATCAGTGGTGGAGGCACTCATTTCTGCAATAGAGCCTTCGAGAAATTGTTGGAGAAGTACGATGTACACCACAAGGTGGCAACTCCATACCATCCTCAGACCAGTGGTCAGGTTAAAGTGTCAAATAGAGAGATAAAGAGTGTGTTGACCAAAACTGTGAATGCCACAAGAACAGATTGGGCGAAAAAGTTAGATGACGCACTCTGGGCCTATAGAACTGCTTTCAAAACACCAATTGGCATGTCTCCATACAAGTTGGTGTTTGGAAAGGCCTATCACTTGCCAGTGGAGTTAGAACATAGAGCTTGGTGGGCGCTGAGGCAATTGAATCTAGACATGGAAGCTGCGGGGACGAATAGAGTCATGGAATTGCATGAGCTGGATGAGTTCCGATATCTTACTTTTGAGAGCACCGGGTTATACAAAGAAAGAATGAAGAGGTTGTATGACAAGAACATTATTGAGATAAATTTCAAACTCAGATATATGGTGTTGCTTTAAAATTCAAGATTAAGGCTATTTCCGAGTAAACTCAAGTCACGATGGTCTAGACCATTTCGTGTGGTTGAAGTGCTCCCTTCAGGTACTATAGAGACTGCCTAAGAGAAAGACTCTCGCACATTTAGAGTCAATGGTCAAAGATTGAAACCATATGTGGGCATGGATTAAGTCAAGGAAGTGTCAGTGATCCATTTGACTGAGCCCCAGAGGTTGATCGAACCTTAAATGCGCTCATCTGCGTCGTGCCACGACGTTAAATCAAGCGCTTTGTGGGAGGCAACCCATGTTTTCTTTTGTTTCCTCTTTTTGTTTTGTTGTTGTACTTGATGTGTATGATACTAACCCATTTATTAGTGTACATGGCAAGATAGGTGCATATCGGGAGAAGTTAGGGTCAAGAACCAACTACGAAAAGGTGAAAAATGAGAAAAAAAAAACAAAAATTTTTTGGAAACCTGTGACCGCGACTGCGGCCTGGGCGCGGCATATCAAGACCATTCTGTTTTTGGTCACCGCGGCCGCGGTGGGGACACAGACCGGGCGCAGTGACTGACGAATCCACTTTTTCTCTTTTCTTTTTCACCGTGACCGCGGTCTGAATGCGAACCGGGCGCGGTGGAATGTGGTGCTTCTGCCCATCACCAGGTAAGTAGTAATATTTTTTTATTCTTTTTTTTTCTCTTTTATTTTTCTCTTATAAACCAATTAAAACTAAACCTACCCCTACCCACATCCCCCACCAATTAAAACTAAACCTTCACCCCACCATATTCTCTTCCTTCTCCCACTCACAACAGTACTCCTCTCTTCCTCCTCTCTCTCACTTCCGTTCCCCTCATCCCCCATCTCCCTTCCACTCCAAATTTCTCCCTTTTTCCCCCTCTCTCAACTCTACAAGTCTCAGGTATGTCATGTTTCTTTCTCTTTGGTTTTTATTTTCTCTTTCGCAATTGTAATTATAGAAGTGTTGTAGTATTTAGAGTAAAATTTTCGGTTTATTTTCTTCTTTTTAGTTAGTAATGTGTAGAATATAGTAGAAAAGAGCATGGTTTTGTTATGTTGAAGTTGATTGTGGTGAGGTGGAGTATGTGTAGTGATTGTGGTTGATTTGGGGGAGGGTTTGTACTTTCATGGGCTAATTGTATGAAATCATAGTTCCATGCACACTAGGTGCTTGTGAAATTTCCTCATTGAGCTGTAATTGTTAATGTGACCATGGTGGTGGTGAAGTCTGAGTAACCACCTGGGGTTCACACAACCCAAACCCTCACTAATAGTAGCCCTTGTTTTGTCAGGTAAAATGCAGCAATCAAGGAAGAGACGTACCACGGGTTCCTCCGCCAGTGGGCCAGGAGATTCATCCAGAGCTTGAGCTCAGGCTAGTTTGAGCCAGTTTGACAGCACCCGGTTTGTCTCCAAAGAGGCTCAAGATAGGTGTAATTCAAACATATCCAGGAAGCCGATTCCTGAAGTACACATTGACAGGCATGCCTTGCAAGTTGAATGCCCAAGTATCTACGAAGATTTGAGGAGACGTCGGCTGGACATCTTCTTTGCTGAGCCGGAAGAGGGAAATGTAATGCTGGTAAGGGAATTCTATGCTAATTGCCTAGACCATGTTGATAGGGTTGTCACGGTATGGAAAACCCTGGTGAATGCGTCTTTTGAGGCCATCCTTCGAGTGTACAGGTTGCCGGTCTTCACTGGAGAGACAAACTATTACCAAGATTATCAGAGGACTCATGTCACGTGGAACCTAATTGTTCAAACAATCTGTGTGGATGGACGGGATACAATATGGATAAAGCCGAGAATGACCTGAACTCCCAATCTCTCACTTGGGAATCTAAATGTTGGCTCACGATTATCAACAACCGTTTGCTACCATCCAGCAATACTACATATGTTAATGCGCCAAGAGAAGCGGCGATTTGGTGTTTTGTTAACCACCACGATTTTGACGTGGCCCGGCTCATTCAGGATGAAATGTTCATTCTCTCCACGGAGACAAGAAAAGGGTTATACTTCCCTTCCCTGTTCACCAGGCTGTGTCGTGCTTCACGAGTTCTTGAAAATACCATAGTAGATGGGAAGTTTCCATTAAAAGCCCCATTCAGGGCTAGAAAAATCACTGTTGAAAAAGAGCAGGATGGGGAAGATGATGATGATGATGATGATGATGAGGAGGAGGAGGAGGAGGAGGCTATGCATGCATCCACCCCACCAGTGCAAGTTGCTGATAAGGTAGGCCCATCTCAGGCTCGCCGGAGTACTCGGATGACAGCCTTGGAGCAGGATATGGTTGGCGTACGCACTTCGGTCGATGACCTGGGTGCTCGAGTTGAAACTTTGGCTGCTCAAAGTGTTAGGTCAGAAAAGAAAATCATGGGTTGGCTAAGAGCGCTAGGACGAGCATGTCACCTCGATCCTGGCACCGTCTCCAATCAGGACTGAGCACCAGGGAAGTCCCCTTACCTTACTTTGCTTTAATTTCTTTGACATGGGGACATGTCAAATCTTTAAGTGTGGGGTGGGGGATGGTTGTTGTTGTTGTACACTTGTATAGATTTTTTTGGTATTTTGATTTTTTTGGTATTTTGGTTTGCAGTTAATTAACTTCGACTTGGCCCGAAGACGGACACCTCTCGACGGGTCTCTTGAGGGACTTAAGTCGAACAAAAAAAAAACCAAAAAGATTTTCTTTTGTTAGGTAGTGTATCAACTCCCCCTTGGTTTTTCCTTAAACCACAGTTCTTTTCCAAGGGTTTCCATTTGAACCGGGTGTAGTTAGTTTTTTTCTTGTTAGTTTAGGAATTTTTGGGCGAGGAAATAATAGCAATAGGATCCCTTAACTCCATAGTACCTTTAATATAGATTGCCTTAGTGTGACACTTAGGCTCATTAGTCGACTCTAGCAAGAAAGCCTTAAATTGTGTGTTCTTGATTTGGCTTAAGTACCTTGAGCAGAGTGTCTGACGATCTGAACGGAACTGAGTCATGTGCCATGTGTGAGTGAGACGTTGTGTATTATGTGCTAACATTCAATGCCTAGAACTTTTCCTCTGTGTGTACAAAGCGAAATGGTAGCCTTAATTGGTCTAGAAATTGATATAGGCATTTATTTGTTTAACCTATTTATATATGTTTCTACCCACCTGATTGTATATACCATAGTTAACCCCTTCGAGCCTATAATCTTGTTTTCTTTTGCAACCACATTACAAGCCTTACCCAATTTTTGAATTGACTATTTTTGAACCCTATCACCTCCTAGAAGCACTTGAATTGTGATGAACATGGAAAAGTTAAAGTGTGGGGTGGGTGGTTGGCTTTTGAGTGGAACTAAGAGAATATGGATAAAGGTTCATAGCGTGATAATTAATACTAGAAGCAATCGGAATTGAATATATATATAGTCCTACTTGATTCTAGACCAAAAGATCTCGATTAGTTGAGTATTACACTAAGGGCAAGCCTATGGTGCGTTTTATGTGGCATGAGAATTTCTTTCTGAGGGTGAGTGAAATCTTACTTGTTTGAAGTCCTCGGTGTGTGAATTATAATAACTATGACTTAAGTCTCTTTTTGGTGAGTAGGCACTTGACTCGTGAAAGGAAGGTAAGTCTGGACCTCTGACTGAGAGTAGGAGAGTCGGTTAGGGACATTGCAGGGATAGAGAGAGTCCACTCTTGAGGTGTGGATGTTACGTTGAGGTAGTCCACCAGTGTGAATTGTTCTTGGTGCGAGGAGTAGGGAAGTTACGCAGAGATGATTAGGCCTATAGAGTGTGATTTTGTTGCTTGAGGACTAGCAACGGTTTAAGTGTGGGGTGTTGATAGTAGCCTATATTATGCGATGTAGATGCTATTTATGCTCTAAGTTAACCATACTTTATTGATGTTTTAAGTTCTAAATGATAACAAAATGCTCTAATTGTGGTTTTTATGCTTTGCAGGAGCTACGCCGAGGTAGGAGGATGATATAGAGTGTTTTGGAGTCGAATATGTAGATACAAGGCCAATCGAGAAGTGCCTGGATAAAGACGAGCAAGAAAAACTAGGCAAAATTCCACCGCGACCGCGGTCGGGCCGCGACTGGAACACGGTGGAAAAAGACACAAAAACAAAATTGTTTAAAAGGACTGCGGTTGGCCCGCGACCGCGGTCGATCTGGAGAAGGCCAAGAGAGTCCAGGGGCTAAAGTGTAAATCGTCGGTGACTTATCCTAACCCTATATAAACTCAACAAACTCGCCCAAGCAAAGGTTAAGCTTGTTTTTAGACTAAATTGGAGGCAAGAAAAAGTGTGAGAAGATCAAGACACCATTAGAATTTTTCATTCTTCTTCCTTTTATCTTTATTTTGTGAATCATGAATTATTTTATGGTTTTATTTAGTTTTATAATGAATAGCTAAATACTTAGTCTAAGGTTTTGATGGAGCCTATTGAAGGATGAAATTCTTGCTATGTTAATATAGATTTTCCAAGTTTAATCTCTATTTGTTCAACTACGTTCTTGTTGTAGTTAATTGAAAGGATCCTCAATTAGTTGTGCCTATTTAGTATGTATTACTTGGGAGAGAGTGCATATTTAGGTAGTTGTTGAACAACATCACTCCCGACGTATGTGAGCAACCAATACCAAGGGTTTAAAGGTAGGATTAGGGATAACGAAACCTTGGGTGCAATCTAAGTGAGCTGTAATAAAAGCCAGCTAGCGTAACTCGGGAGAGTATGTCTAGTAAATTGTCGTAATTACTTGGGAGAGATTTACGATAGTAAGAGTGATCATGATCGATAGATACAATTAGGCAAATTGATATGAAATATAGCAGGAAGGTATTTCATCAATAGGGGAAATCATAACCTTAGATCATTCTCATTATTGCTTACAATTTTTAGTTAGCTCTAGTTAATATAATTTCATTAAATAATAGTTAGTAGAAAAACAGCCAATTGTTATCTAAATATTTTGGAAGTTGATTACGTGGAATTGAGTTAGTCTGATACTTGTAATTGGTAGGTTAATTCCCTGTGGGATTCGACTCTGGGCTTAATACCCGGAATATATTGACAACAACCGCTTAGTCCTTTTTATAAGGCATAGTTGGGCGTGATCACGGGATCTGGACCGTTGGATCATTTGATCAACGATCCTGATAAAGCAGGACTTAAGAGTTTAAAGAAAATATGTTTTAGAAAATAGGGGAATCATTGGATCTTTGTGATCCAACGACTGAGATAATATCTGATGGGAGGTTGAAAATAAAGGGGAAAGTAGGAATAAAGGTGGACCGTCGATGATTTGGATCAACGGTCCAGATAGTTTGTGTTTGTTTTGTTAGTGAGATTGAAGGGTGACATAACACGATTTAATTGGTTCTCAGATGTTGGGGCGAATTGTCAAGGTGGATGGGAGGGGGTAATTTCGGACCGAGTAATGTGGGATTGGATGGTATTTTGGGTTGAAATTGATTTAATAGATAACCTTATTGTGTTTGATTGGGTCTTTGAAATTGTAGTCGTTTAATCTCCCCCTTAAAATTAACTTAATTAAACTTGATTAATTGTGGCAAAAATAAAATCATCAAATACACTATAAATTAAAAATAATTTATTTTTTATTAAAATACTTTATTTACTAGATTGTGAAGTTAGTTAAATAATAAGCGAGTTAGTTAAAAATCAAGGATTAATTTATCAAATTAATTATAAAACTTATGTATAAAAATATATAAGTTATTTTAATAATTTCAAAACAGTAAGGGTAATATATTTTATAAATACTTAATACCAAATTATTAATTCAACACTATCAATTACTAATTTTCTATTATATTTATATGAAAATAGGTATAATTGATTAGAAAATATTGTACCACATTTATTGTAAATTATTAAGTATAAATAAATAAATTTTAAACTGGAGAGTCAAAATTGATCATCAACAGTGACAAGGTTCAAGTAATGTGATACTCACTAATCGAAGAATCTGTGCAATATATCTGATAACTTACAATGATAATATAACAAGATGCAATACCTAAGCTCAACAAAACAGGAAATGTCAACTCAACATGGGTAAAACCATCATGACTATCAAGTTTTCAAATGATAATAGAGACATATGATAGCATGTTAAATACAACGTGAAAACATGTTTAAATTCATGAAAAATCATAACTATGCATATGAATGATCAAGAATGTCCCTCTTATATTGCCACATGAACATCAACAGTGAAATGCCACCTTTATACGCCACACATCATAATCAACCACAACAATCATGGTACTACAACACGTGTATGCCATCAAGAGAGAAAAATGAAGGGTGACCCTAGGGGGATGTATCTGTATCCATACGCAGCACGAAAACAACCTCATGCATAACAATAATCACAATCCCACGGTAAAAACCTCGTTCCATAATATCGTAACAATCAGACAGTAAAAATCTCGCTCCAACACCAAACCAATCCGCCCAAAATGTCCATATGTGCCATGATCATAATAATGCAATATGCAAAATTATCATCAAAAGACATATATTCATAACTCGCCAACAAGGTGCACAAGAACATGATAATAAAAAATTACGGATGAGTGTTCAACATATAAAGCATGACTATAACTAAAGCAATTGTAGTAACTAAGTTCATGTAGTCATAGAACGATTAAGCATGTTTCATATAAAACATATCATCAAAATAAGGCATATTAGAATCCTAAGGTCTACCGGTCAAAGGCACACATATCATCCATGTACACGCTCGTCACCTCGCATACACGTTGCTTTACATATAACAAAATTAGGTAAATAAGGCCAAATTTTAAGGGTTATTCCCCCACAAAATTAGGCAAGATACTTATTTTAATAAGACGAAAATCAACCCTCAAAATAATCTTTCCTTTAAAAATCACCTTGGTCTAGCTCAAAACTAGCAAAAACAACTTAATAACATCAAACAATATTGTAGGAATCAATTTTAAATAATCAAGTTTCAATCTTTACTCAATTTCCAAAGAGTCAACAAAAGTCAACCACAGGACTAAATTCCAAAATCGAGTCCAAATCGACTTCTAAATTCCCAATTTTTAGGTTTTTCAAAACATAGTAAGAACTCCCAAATTTTTCTACAAAATCTCATAATCTAGGGTAGTAATAATCCATGGAAAAATAAGTTTAATATCAAAATTAAGTAGAAATCACTTACCCTCTTGCCTTGTGTGAAAACCCTCTTCAAAAATCACCCCTCTCCAAGTCTAGGATTTAAAATATGAGATAATAGGTCTAAGTCCAGAAATTGACTCACTAAAACTAGTTGTAGATATCGCATTTGCGCCTAGAATTTCACAAATGCAACCCTCACAATAGCGAAGAAGGGATCGCAAATGCGAATATGGCCCCTGAGCAGCACTCATCGCAAATGCGGGAGGCTCGCAAAAGCAACCGTATGTCGCAAATGCGGACTTCCCTTTGCAAATGGGAATATTGAAATGTGAAGCTAGCTTTCCCAGCCAAAATCAGAAATGCGATCAATAGTATGCAGTTGTGGACCTTCGAAAATACGAACAGACCATTGCAATTACGAGGTCAGCAGCACCAGGAAAATCCTCTACTTCCCAAAATCAATCCAATACTCATCTGAAACTCACCAAGACCCTCAAGCCCTACACCAAATATCCACACTAGTATATAAACCTCATACAAACTCGTTGCTCAAAATATCAAATAATATCCATAACCAAGAATCAAGCGCCAAAACACATCATGCAAACCTTTAAGTTCATGAACTCTAAATATTCAAAATCAAATGTTTGATTCATACCAAACCAACTCGTAATGAAATCAAACTTTTGCACACAATGAACAAATGATAAAATAGACCTATTCCAAGTCTTGGAAAAATAATCCGAACCCGATATCATCAAAGTCAACTCACATTTAAATTGCCAACTTTCGGCAAATAAAACTAAATCGTTCCTGGAACCTCCAAGTATAAATGCGGACATATGCATAAGTTCAAAACTATCATACGAACCTATTAGAACTATCAAAATATGAATCCGAGGTTATTTTTGTAAAAGTCAAACTTTGATCAACTCTTATAACTTAACCTTCCAAAAATGGAACCAAGTGTTTCAATTTACTTCAAAATCTTTCCGGAAGCAAACCAACCATCCCCGCAAGTCACAAAACAATAATCAAGTACAAGAAAAACATCAAATGGGAAATCATGGCTCGAAATATACAAAATAACTGAATGAGTCGTTATATTATTGGAGGCATGTGGGGACAACATGTCTTTTGCCGGAGCTCATTTTTGATGTTTTGCTCGTCGGAGGCTGATCTACCTTGTGGTAGTGTTGACACTTGTACAACATTGACAAAAAAAGATGTTGATGCGGACAACCCTGTGTTCACCGGACAAAGATGTACACTGAGTATTTTTTTCTTCCCAGAGTCTATGGTATTTTGTGCAGTGATAGACTAAAGCTCTAATACTATGTGAGAAATTATTGTATATATCACCATGTATATCCGTTTATATATGTGTGTGTGTATCATAGTGACTTTTTTCTAACTCGATTTCAGCTATGATTTTGACTCCAAAGCCAATCTGAATCACTTTCATTCTTCTTCCAATTTTGTATTGCCCTCGTCTAGGTGTTTACAATGAATTTTAACCACATCTTTTCTCTGGATTTTTAGATATTGTATACCAATCGTAAAATTTTTACTCCATCTGTTTCAATTTAGATTAGCTAGTTTGGCTCGTTACGGAATTTAAAAAAGAAGAAGAAGACCTTTGAAATTTGTGGTCTTAAAAGTTTAAGGGGTAAAAACTTTGTGGAGCCATGACAGTTGTGTGGTTATAAAAGTTTCTCATTAAGGGTAAAATGGTAAAATAAAGAATTTAAAGTTTAATTATTTTCAAATCTAGAAACTTGTCATTTATTGGGGAACATACTAAAAATGAAAGTATCTCATCTAATTTGAAACGGAGGGAGTATTAGTCAAGAATAGTGAATAGTACTCTATGACTTAGTGGCGTTAAATGTTTTTGTAAAGTTCCTGGAAAAAATTTCCATCTTTGCCTCATAACAAATGACGGGTTTAAAGCAGGACAAAAAAACTCATATAGCTGTTTGAATTTCCTAATATTCTTTGATAGCATCTTCCTTCTAAAGTAGACAGTTGAAAGCTTTCTCTATCCACAATTATGTATGGTTTTTGCATGTTGTTGGAACAATATTT
Source organism: Nicotiana paniculata (assembly GCA_005239505.1). Classification (NCBI taxonomy): domain Eukaryota; kingdom Viridiplantae; phylum Streptophyta; class Magnoliopsida; order Solanales; family Solanaceae; genus Nicotiana; species Nicotiana paniculata. The sequence continues at coordinate 32,608 of ML353773.1, read as the reverse complement.
GTTGGAGAAGATATTTAATAGAATGAAAAAGATGAATCAAAGAAGTATGAAATTTTTTAAGGCATGTAAATCCTTTTTGTTATCAGGTTATTGACATATATTCTCCCATAGTACAAAAAAACTTGTGGATAATTCTACAACGAACAACATTGAAGAATTCTTTAAAGATGATATTCTACATATCACAAAATCTTACTAATTTTCCTATTTCATAAATTCATTTACATCTTTCTATCAACCATCTTATCAAGAAATATTTTTCGTAGAGGTGTATATAAGTCGGGTTGGTTCAGATTTTTCAATTACCAAACAAAATTAATGGTGTCGGATTTTTAAATGAAATCAAACCAAACTAACAAAGTCAGGTATTTCAATCTCGATTTTTCTCGGATTTTTCGGTTTTTTTCGGGTTTTCCCCCGGTAAAGTCTCCCATAGCACAAAATATGTAACTTGTGCTCCAAATATTTCTTTAGTCCTAGTAAGATACAACTTCATATTTTTCAAGAAAATAACACAATAATATGAGATAAGTCATAGCATTATACTAAAATATTCAATAACAAAGATAATAAAATTATATAAAGCAAATATTTTTAATTAATAAGCCATAATAAAAATTAGCATAATCTAAAAATACTATATAGGACATGCTAAAATAGGTTTAGCTAATAAGTACTGCTCCTATAAATTACATAGCTAAGCACTAAAAAAAAATAAACTAAGTTATGAATTTTCATTAGAAACCAATGCAAAACTAAAAAACAGATATCCAACATTATCGTTCCTAGTGTTGAATTAAATGTTTTGTGGTAGCATTAGTATTGATTAGAACTTTGTTTGAGTTACTATATTTATGAGCTATAAAATTTATTTACATTCAAAATGTTAAGTCCAAACTTGAAATAATACGTTAAAAGATAAAACAACGAAAAAATTTATAAATTACATTACAATAAATTCTTATATGTATAAAATATTTTTAAAAATGCGGGTTAGTTTAGTTTCAGTTTGACTTTTTTTTAGTTAAAACTAAACCAAATCAATTATGGTCGAGTATTTTTTCAATACAAAATCAAATCAAATTACCATAATTAAGTTTTTTTCGGTTTGACTCGTATTATCGATTTGATTCGATTTATCGGTTTTCCTTGAACTCTAAATTTTTTGCCTAAATTGGTGGCAGAGATATTTGATGCCATTTGATGGGAAGGATGGGAGAACTACCGGAAAAAGAGGGATCCTCATAGTTAAAAGGCTTTGATACCATATTATATGACTTGCAGTGGAATGAAAGGAGAGTTAAATTTTATTAATTAAACCTGAGCATATATAGAGTTTATACAACATTCACATCAAAGGAAATAAATTAAGAAAAAGATAAGAATTATCTGAATAGAACCTAAATACAAAGAAAAGTTACACCAAAGTTCTAAAGACTAGGCACTAAAAAATTTGAAATTTCAAAAATTGTAATAAAATAATTGATTAAGATAATTATCCATTAGTAAGAGCTTAGTGGAGCAGATCCAAATTTATGATTGGTACCGACATGATGATGGTACTCTCTGAAGGCACACGTTAATCAGGATCCCTAGCGTGTGCCAACAGCCATGAACAACCATCAACGACAAGCTTCGATGACGAAAATCTCTACAGAACACATTGAGGGATCGACTAGTCGATTGGTAACAATAAAATCTGGAATTGAACGACAATTGGATCCGCGACAACTTATCAGCTGGTTGCCGGGGATGGGAAGTGCACCAACAGTCATGCAAATGGCAGCGATGAAAGATTCTCAACCACCGGTTAAGGGAATCACCACAATTTCACCAGAAGCCTCAAATCTCACCAGAATTAGGAAAGACAACTGCAACGCGCAAATTAACTTACTCAACAGGATTACTAGCTAAATCTATGGCTGAGGTGGTCAAGGGAAACCGAATGAAGGACCAAGGAATGCAATTGAAGTTCTACCCACCGGTGATCAAGGATGGAGTGAAGCTGGTTGAATTGAACCAAAATGAAGGGGAGCGCCAATGTCAGCAATGGAGAATGCCCTAAATGGCTATGTAATTAGGGGTAATCCACCATTCAAAGAGATGCCCAAGTTTGTCTATGGAATATGGAATTCAGTGACTAAATCAAAGGTGCTAGTACATGATGATGGTTATTTTATCTTTTGATTTGAATCTATAGAGGATACGAACATAATTATCCGAAATGGCCCGTATACATTTAATAACCGACCCATGGTATTGAAAAATTGGACTCCAGACTTCAACATAAGAAACGAATCCATGTGTATTGTTGATATATGGGTGATGTTCTTAGGTTTGCCAATATAATTCTGGGCTGAGGAAAATCTAGGGAGGTTATGCACTGATAAGCTCACAACTCACTGTGACAGAGTCTCTTATGCTAGAGTGCTCACAGAGGTTGATGTCACACTTGATGTTCTCCCTGTTATTAAGTTAGATAGTGATATTTGGAATCAAGATGTAGAATACGAGTGGAAGCCTATGTTCTTTCAAGAATGCAACCAATTTGGCCACATGATTGAGAAGTGTCAAAGAAAACAACCACAACCGGTGCAGCTAGAAAAAAAGTAGAACAAGAAAAAGAAGAAGGAGAAATGGGAATGAAAGACAAAGGCTGTAGAGCCAATTGATACAGTTTCCCCTAAAACACTAAACCTCCCGAGACACCTTCAGTTAAGAAACCAGCAGAAGAATTGCAAGATGTTCAGATACAAATGCAGCTATCAAACAGAGGGAAACAAGTTGCGGTTCATCATGGTTCAAAGAAAAAAGGTGGACATCACATTGACATACAAGATATTTCCTTGAGGAACCAATTTTCTCTATTAAGGATACTTGAGAGAGCACAACCTGAGAAATACCAAACTGACATAATGGAGGATCAATTGGTTGATAAAGGACTCAAGTAAAGCAAGACACCTTCACCATGATCTTCAACACTTGGAACATAAGGGGGCTGAATAAGCCCTACAAACAAAAAGAGTTTAAATTATTTTTGTTTAACAATAAGATAGATATGGTAGGATGCTTTGAAACCAAAGTGAAAAATTCAAAGGCTGCATTTATACAAAAGAAGCTTGGAGCGGGATGGAAATTTATAGATAACTACTCCTCAACACCAAAAGGCAGAATCTGGATTGGATGGAAGTTAATAAATGTTACAACTACAATGCTTCAATCATGTAGCCAGCTTATCCGTTGTTATATACGAGATAGAGATACAAGTTTCTGCTTCTATGGAACCTTCGTTTATGGATTGCATACCACTACTGACAGGAAGCCTCTAAGGGATCAAATTAAGGCCATACATGCAAAGGTAAGTGGCCCATGGATCATTGTAGGAGCTTTCAACAATATTCTATCAGTGGGGGATAGGATAAATGGATCTCCAGTACACCAACATCAAATGATGGATTTCCAACAATGTATTGAGGATATTGGAGTAGGGAAAATCATCAAATGAGGTTGTCAATTCTTTGGAGCAATAAAAGAGATGTAGATGTATTGATCGAGCTTTTGAAAACCCTGATTGGTTCCAGGCATATGCAGGTAATTAAGCTGTGTACTTGCTTCCAGGAGTTTTAGACCACTCCCCAATCATGATGAATACAATAGTAAACATTTCTAAATTCAAGAGACCTTTCATACTCCTGACAGTGCTTCTGCAACAGGAAAACTATAGAGAAGCAGTCAGAACAGTTTGGACACAACAAATTTAGGGCCACACTATATTTAAGATCTGCAGGAAGCTGAATATGCTAGAAATTCAAACTAGGGACATACGCAAAGAATTTTCTTCCATTGATAACAAACTAGAGATCGTGAGGAATAAGCTGGAGGTAGTTCAAAGGGCCTAGCACTCATAGAGGAGGAAAAACTGACACTCACACTAATTGAGAAATGGGATGCAATACATGAAAGAGTTCTTAGGAAAAAATCAAAAGCTATATGGATAACACAAGGGGATTCAAACTCCAAGTAATTCCATTCCTATCTAAAATCTATACAAGCAAGGAACTAAGTATCTTGTATCTACATTGAACAAAATGTTAGACTAACTGAGCCGGACCAGATTCAGAATGAGTTTATTAGCTTTTTCAAGAAGCTACTGGGAGAAGCAGCCCATATATTGTCTGGTTTAGACATCAACATAGCTATGGATGACCCCACTTTGACCCTAGCCCAACAATAACCAATGTTGAGCCCTGTGAAAAAAGAAGAAGTCCTGCAATCGGTAAGGGATCTCCCAGATGATAAAGCACCGGGATTAGATGGATACCCGACTGAATTTTATAAGACTTTCTAGTCAATTATAGGGGAGGAAGTGACATAAGCTATCCAACAATTCTTTGAAACAAGCAAGATTCTCAAAGAGATAAATTTGTACCACTGTCACCCTGATCCCAAAGATTGACCACCCAACATATGCTAAAGAATTCGGGCCAATCACATGCTACTCTATTGTATACAAGATCATTGCTAGGATTCTGACTAATAGGTTAAATGCAACATTGGATTATCTTGTTGGTCCAACTCAATATGCCTTCATAGAGGGGAGAAACATTTTAGACAATGTCATACTTGCACATAATTTGGTGAAAGGATACATAAGAAGATCAGTGTATCTGATGTATTATAAACATTGACAATAGAAAATCCTATGATCGGTAGAATGGAGTTTCCTTGAGCAACTATTAATTGAATTTGGGTTTCCTCACAATATGATGTGTCTTATCATGGAGTGTATAACCACTGTAAGCTATACATTGCTGATAAATGATGGTATAACAGCTAGATTCCCAGCAAATAAAGATCTAGGTCAAGGGAATCCTATTTCACTATATCTCTTTTTTCTGCAGTTACAAAGAATTCCAAACTTCAACTATCATCCTAAATGCTCTAAGCAACACATCGCTCATATATGTTTTGTTGATAACCTGCTCATGTGTTGTAGAGCAGACAGAATTTCAGTGTAAATCATGATGAATTACTTTGAGCATTTCTCATCTGTATCAGGACTTAAAGCTAATATGGAGAAGAGCTCCTTGGACATTGCTGGTGTCAAGGCTGAATTCGGGCAACAACTCCTGGCTGAACTCCACTTCTCTCTTGGCAGCGTTCCCTTCAAATACCTAGGAGTACCACTATCTGCTAGAAAACTGACTATCAACCAGTGTATGCCTTTGGTGGAAAAGATTGTGGCAAGGGTCAGATGTTGGTCTTATAGGTTTTTATCCTGTGCAAGAAGACTCCAATCGATAAAAAGTATTTGTTTGAGATTCAAACCTACTGGGCTCAGATCTTTCTATTTCCAAAAAAAAAGTAGTTAAACTAGTTACAACAGTTTGCAGAAATTTCCTCTGGCATAGTATAGAGGAGAATGCTAACAGGGCACCCATTGCTTGGGAAATAATATGCCAGCCGAGATCTACTGGTGGACTGAATATACTCAATTTCACCATGTGGGATAGAGCTGCATTATTGAAGATGTCGTGGACAATCTCTCAGAAAAAGGATACACTTTGGGTCTTATGGATTCAACATCAATACATTAAAGGGAAAAACTTAAAGGAAATGAGAACACCAAGATAAGAAAGCTGGGTGGTTAGAAAGATATTTGAGGCTAGACAATGGCTAACACCTGACATGGATAGAATACATACTTATGCAACAGATGCCAAAATTCAGCATTAAGAAACCCTATAAGGACAGTCTTCCTCAATACCCTAAAGTCTATTGGAAAAGCTTCATTCTTAGTAAAGGCATGATACCAAAACATCAGTTCATTCTGTGAGTGGCTCTTCAACACAGACTGGCAACAGTAGGCAGAATATAAAAGTGGGGAATACAAGTTCAAAGTGAATATGTGCTATGCTCAACAGATGGAGAGGAAACACTCACTCACCTGTTCTTTGAATACAGCTACTCCAAAACTATATGGCAGAAACTACTTAAGTGGAAAGGAATGCATAGGCAAGTGAGATCATTGATAATAGGCTAGATTCATGTAGTTTAGCATCTATTTATACTCCAACTCTATTATGCTTCTCTTTCCTAGGAAGGTTAAATGACGTTAAAATGACTCTAATTGGGAATTTTATGTTTTGTAGGAGCAAGTCATGCTTATGAGGACCTAGGATGGTGTCTGGAGCTAAATTAAAGCAAGAAAGACCCCTCGGAGTTAAGAGCGTGTGAAAGAAGGAATAAGAAAAGAGAATGCATAAAGATACACCATTAGCGCGGCCTATAGCACGTCCAATAGCGCGGCCATGCTAGTCCAGATGCAGTAGGCAAATTGAAGTTCCATTAGCGTGGCCGCGCTAGCCCAGCAGTCAGAGAAAATACGCATCGCATTTAGCGCAACAAATACCGCGGCCGCGCTAGTCCCGTCCAGCACGCGGTAAATTCAGGGGTAAAATTGGAAGCTTGGGGTCAATTCCTCTTAACCAATAAAAGGTCCAGCTCGCCCAAAAGAATGGATATCTAGGTTTTCAAATTGTTTTAGATCAAATTTGGGGAGGAGAACAAGTGTGAGAGGATCAGGTTACAATTATCCTTTTTTCTATTCTCCATCTTTTGTCATTGTTTTGGGAATGATGAATTATTCTATGCTTTCTTGTATTTTAGCATGAGTAGCTAAACAATCCGTCTAGGGTTGATGGAACCAACTGTCATATGAAGTTTTGTTTCAATTTTGTTATAATCGAACCGGGGTTATTATATGAATGTTCAACTACGTTTTGTATGGAGATTAATTGATTGGGCCCTTGATTAATCGTGTCTAATTGCCTTGTGTTGCTTGAGAAAGAATACTAGGTTAGATTGTTGTTGAAAAACACCACTTTTGGGTAATTGACGAGATTTATTACTTGAATTTAAAAGTGGGGTTAGAGATACCGAAACATTGGTGGGATATAATTTTGAGCAGTAAAACTATCAGGTAGAGTAGTTCGAGAGAATGCTCTAGTAAATTATCATAGTTGATCGAGAGATAATTGCGGTAGCCCACAACTCATAATCCTCATAGAGTATTACGACGAGATTATAGCAAAAGAGTTAAGACTTAATCCGGCAATTGGGGAAATAAATACCCTAGATCTTTTCACCATTGAATTATCTTTAATCTAGAATATTATTAGTTTCAATATTGTTTTACTTTAGTTAAACAAAACCCAATTTTTATTGATAAAAATCTTGCACCCGGAAATTGTTTGAGATTATATTAGCATCACCACAAGTTGTAATAGATGGTTAGTTCCCCGAGGATTCGACTCCGGACTGTAAACCGGATTATATTTGCAACGATCGCTTTGTCTTTTATAAGACATAATTGGGCGTGATCAAATTTTGGCGCCGTTGCCGGGGAACTAACGATGTTATTTGTTACAACTCAGAAGTATTTCTAGAATTATTAGTTTAGCTCAATTTTCTATGGTGTTAAATAATTTTTTGCATTAAAATTCTCACTTTTGAATTCTTGTGTGATGCAGGTGTATTCCTAGAAACTCTTCGAGGACTGGTGAATTTCTTGAAGGACTCTCAAACCCCGAGAAAACATTTTGGGCATTAAACCGTGCTAACAAAAAGGACAAACACTTAACGCAACTTGAAATGGAAAACGTGGATAACGTCAACACAAACAACCAGGTACCTCTTGTACCAAATGATGGAGTGGTGGCACCTCTTGTGCCAGAAGCTACACTCTATGATTGGGCACAACCAACAGCTGACAACCTGGCCACCACCATTGTTGTGCCCTAAATACAAGCGGAGACATTCCATATCACCAACAATATGGTGCATCTTCTGCAGAATAAGGCATTATTCTCCGGGTCAAACATTGAAGATCCTTAACAACACCTGGAAAATTTTATGTCGATTTGTGTGACCCAAAAGCAGCCAAATGTGACCCCGGAAGCCATCAAGCTGCTACTTTTCCCGTTCTCAATGACTGGGGAAGCTTAGACTTGGCTGAATTCACTCCCAATAAAATCCATTGCCATGTGGGAGGAATTAGTCAAGCAGTTCCTGAATAATTTCTACCCTCCCAACAAGACTACAAGACAGATTGACGAGATATTGCAGTACAAGCAGAAGCCCACTGAAGCCTTGTAGGAGACTTGGGAAAGATTCAAAGGGATAGTAGTGAAGTTTCCTCACCATGGTATTCCAGATCAAATGCTCGGCCAGAGATTCTACATGGGGCTAGCAGACAATTTGAAAGTAAATGTAGACGCTTCAACTGGGGTGCTTTTCTGAGCAAGACATTTACTGAGTGCAAAATCCTTCTTGACAAGATGGCTCATAATTCAGGATGGATGATGAGAGGTACGACCCTGACACTGATAATGCATTCAGTTCCTCTTGACCCAAATAATTCACATTTAGAGAACATAGCCACACGCATGACCCAGATGAGTATATTGATGAAGAAGATTGATGAGATGGGTACAAAGCAAGTGCATATCATTGATACAACAAATGGAAGACTATGTACCCCTTGCATCAATCAGTCTTATGTGTGTTCATGGAGTGGAGAAGGTGACAACCAGGGTCCCAGAGAGGATATGAATTATGTTAACAATTTGGGGGGTCAGAGGTAAGGAGGACAACAATGGGGGCCAGCACCCAACCAGCAGTACAGACCTAACATGCCACAATCTGGAGGTATACGACCACAAGTCCAAGTTGTTCCATATCAGAGAAAACAAGGCTATCAGCAGCAGAACTAGAAACAATTGACATATCAACCACCCCATCAGCAGCAAGACAGCAACATGGTGGAGATCAGGGGTATGCTGCAACAACTCATTGGCACGAATGGTAAGATGCAGGAAAAGTTGGCAGTACACGATTCAACAATTAAGGGGATTGAAACTCAACTAGGGTAGTTGTCCATGGCCTTGAATAACCGCCCCTAGGGGGCATTACCTGCTGACACAAACATTAATCTAAAGGAGCAAAACCCAAATCAACTGATGGAATTTAGTCTTAGGAATGGGAGGAATTTAGACAGGGAGCAAGAGGTTGCTCAACCCAGAAGAGAGACTACACCAACCACTCCAGTTCCAGTCGAGATAGATGAATCAGCAGAACTCACTAAAGTGGTGGTTGAACAAGCCCAAGTTGAAAAGGGTAAGGCCAAAGAAAGTGAACAAGTTGCAGAACGAGTGGCCTCTCTTGTGCCACAAAAATCCAACAAAGAACGGCCGGCAAACAGTGGACAAAAAAGTGATGCCTACATCATTCCCTCAAAGATTGGCAAAACAATAGAAAGAAGATCAATACAGGAAATTTTTGGAGATGCTTCGTCAGATTCAATTGAATATTCCTCTGATGGATGCTTTGAGGGAAATTCTAGGCTATGCAAAGATGATGAAAGGCCTGATGTCGCGGAAATTTGACTTTTAAGACCTCTCCACAGTAACTCCGACACAGACATGCAGTGCGGTAGTGACTAGACCCATGGCTCAAAAGATGTCTGATCCAGGTAGCTTCACTATTCCGTGTACCATTGGGAGTTACGCTTTTGCAAAATCATTGTGTGACTTAGGAGCCAGCATAAACTTGATGCCTTTGGAAATCTACACAAAGCTGGGCATTGGCAGAGCTAGGTCGACTTCGATGTTGTTGCAACTGGCTGACCGCACGATCAAAAGATCGACAGGGATTCTTGATGATGTGCTGGTACAAGTGGGAAGTTTGTATTCCCTACGGACTTTGTTATTCTTGACTGCCAAGTAGACGACGAGATTCCCATCATTTTGGGAAGGCCATTTTTAGCCACTGGGAGAGCACTGATTGATTGTGAGACTGGGGAATTAAAAATGGGGTTGAACGATGAAGAAGTGATATTCAACGTCCAACAATCCATGAGGAGACCCAGTGAATATACAAACTTCTCACTAGTGGAGGCGGTGGATGTGATCCTACATAATGAAGATGAGACCCTTAATGCCAAAGATCAGTTGGAAGCTTGTTTGAAAAATTTAGAGGAAATAGATGGCGAAGGGTTGGCAGAATGGGTCATGGAACTCGAAGGCCAAGGCTTTTGGAAGAGGGAACCTCGAGTTGAGCCCCTTTATTTAGAAGAGAGAGGTACACCACTTGAAAAACCATCAATTGAGACACCACCACAACTGGAGCTGAAGCCACTTCTAGCCTACCTCAGGTATGCTTACTTAGGTCCCAATTCTAATTTGCCTGTTATGATATCATCTGGTTTGCTAGCTGTGCAGGTTGAACAATTACTAAAAGTGTTACAAGAGTGCAAAACTGCCATTGGTTGGACCATGGCAGACATAAAAGGTATCAGCCCAGCTTTCTGCATGCACAAAATTCTTTTGGAAGAAGGGAACAAACCTTCCAGGGAACATCAACGAAGGCTTAACCCGAATATGAAAGAGGTAGTAAAAAAAGAGGTGATCAAGTGGCTGGACGCGGGCATCATCTTTCCAATCTCTGATAGCAATTGGGTGAGCCCCGTCCAGTGTGTACCGAAAAAGGGCGGAATGACTGTTGTACAAAATGAGAAGAACGAGTTTATCTCAACTCGTACATTCACCAGGTGGCGGATTTTCATGGATTATAGAAAACTAAACGCAGCCACCCGCAAGGACCATTTCCTCTTACCCTTCATTGATTAGATATTGGATTGGTTAGCTGGGCAATCCCATTTCTGTTTCTTGGACAGATACTCGGGGTACAATCAAATCTCAATATCTCCAGAAGATAGGGATAAAACGTCCTTCACATGCCCGTATGGTATCTTTGCCTTTCGGAGAATTCCCTTTGGACTTTGTAATGCACCAGCCACATTCCAGCGGTGTATATTAGCCATGTTTACCGACATGGTCGAAGACATTTTGGAGGTATTTATGGATGATTTCTCTGTGGTGGGAGATTCATTCGAAGACTGTCTCCATAACCTCAAAAGGGTGCTCAAACGATGTGTGGAGACAAATCTGGTACTTAACTGGGAGAAGTGCCATTTTATGGTACACGAAGGAATAGTGCTAGGACATAGAGTTTCCAAAAAGGGGATTGAAGTAGATCATGAGAAGGTTCACGTAATTGAGAAGCTACCACCACCTACGTCAGTGAAAGTAGTGAGGAGTTTCCTTGGGCACGCCGGGTTCTACAGGCGGTTCATCAAGGATTTTTCAAAGATTGCTAACCCTTTATATAAGCTGCTAGAAAAAGACCAGTGCTTTGTGTTTTTTGATGTTTGTAGGCATTTGAGGAGATGAAGAAGAGACTGGTGACCGCACCCATCATTGTTGTGCCCGACTGGGAGCAACCATTCGAGCTGATGCGGCGTCGGTTGGATGTGTTCTTTGAGGAGCCAGACGATGCAAATGTGATGGTAGTAAGAGAATTTTATGCAAACAGTCCGGAGCACAGGATTTATGTGGTCATCGTGAGGAAGAAGCCGATGGACGCCTCTGTGGAAGCCATTCGGAGGGCTTACCGACTGCCAGGTCCCGTAGCGGAGATGGACGATAGATATGAGGCGTATGGTAGACGCTTCACTCAGTGGACGGCATTCCTTCCGATTATCTGTGTCCCGGACAAGGAGGTTCAGTGATACAAGTACGGGAATAAGTTTCACTCGTCGGCACTCACTTTTTGAAGCGAAGTGTTGGCTATATCTGCTCATAATCCTCATAGAGTATTACAACAAGATTATAGCAAAAGAGTTAAGATTTAATCCGGCAATTGAGGAAATCAATGCCCTAGATCTTTTTACCATTGAATTATCTTTAATCTAGAATATTGTTAGTTTCAATATTATCTTACTTTAGTTAAACCAAACCCAATATTTATTGATAAAAATCTTGCACCCAGAAACTGTCTGAGATTATATTAGCATCACCACAAGTTGTAATAGATAGGTTAGTTCCCTGAGGATTCGACTCCGGACTGTAAATCGGATTATATTTGCAACGACCGCTTTGTCTTTTATAAGACATAGTTGGGCGTGATCAATCATGGAGTGAGGAACTAGCCTGGCTGATAAACATAACAAAAAGAAAGCATCAAAGAGCATCCATCCTTGCCTTCATATTATTATCCACGGTCTATCATATTTGGATGGAAAGAAACAGTAGAAGATTTCAACAACTGAAGAGAACAACTATAGACAGACTGAAATAAATAGCTCTACAATTGCATATTGTAGGACAAAGATACTCCAAATGGAAGAATGATCTAGATAGATTAAGAGGTTATCCAGGCTAGGAACTACTAGTAAATCCTTGACTCTACAACTGATACCCTTCCTAGAAGGTGAGTAGTTATAGAGCTTGAAACTGGTATTAGCTATTATAGCGACAGTTTCATAGTTATTTTTGTGTGATCCTGTCTCTAGAGTCCAATGAGTAGGTGTGCTTGTAAATAATTATACTTGGCTGAATAAAATTTTCCATTTAACCAAAAAAAGAAAATATTGGTACCGACAAGTAGAAGGGCTCGGTTGTACTCGGGGTAATTTCGTTCAAGCCCTGCTTTTCTTTCTTTGAACACTTTTTGGCTTTCGTATTTGAATATACTGATAAGTGTTGTTGGAAAGTTACCTCAAAATAAATTCGTCAAATCAACAAAGACGAACCCCTTTTGGAAGTATAACAAGAAAATATTTAAATTTATATATACTAACAATGTAAATTTTTTTATATACTATCAGGTCATTTAAAAGATATCTACAATAATTCTTCATAAAAAATAAAATTTATAATCTTGAAAATAAGATAAGATATATGTTATGTTATGACATGTAAAGATTACCTGATAGTTCTGTATACTACGGACACATGTAAATTGAACTCATAAGGAATACGTCAACAAGAATTGCATGATAAACTAATTAATTGGCTTGCTAAGCTTCCAATCATTATTTCTTGAAATTAAATATTTTCCGGACCCTCTCCTAAAATAATCTTTGAATTGGATAATGATATTAAGGAAGAAACACTGCCACATGCCTTCCTAAAGTCTCCAGTGGCCAAATTTATTTGGAAATAGTTTGTGCAAGTTATTAATGAATGATGGAGAAGGCCAGTGAATGCAAGTTTGAAGCCAGTGTATCATGTCATGCCTTGTTTGATTGTATGGCATTTATGGAAGAGAAGGCATCCAGGCATGCATAGGAAGAGTGTGTCCATGAATAGGTTGATATTTCTAATCTCAACAGATATACATAGGTCGTTAAAAAGAAGAAGGCCAAGCTTCGCATAAGTCACAACAAATTGGCCAAATTTGCAGGAAAAATTGATGCATCATGTCCCTGAATTGACATATACAAAAGTGTTATGGCAGCTACCTCCTATGGGGTGGATTAAATGTAACATAANGGGGGGGGGGGGGGGGGGGGGTCATATGCCTTTTGTGAAGCTCAAGCAATAATGGAGGCAATACGGTATGTAGTCCAAGAACAGTTTCCTCCCTGCGTGATTAAAACATATTCTTTATTAATGAAACATATTCTATAAGAGATCTGGGAACTACCTTGGAACATTGTCAATCAGGTGGAGGAGATTAAGACTCTAATGGCTAGATTGGTGTTTCAGTTGTACATGTGCCAAGAGAGGGTAATAAACTGGCAATCACATGTCTAATTTAACAATAGAACAACATGCAATGGTACATGTAAATTCATTTGTGGAAATGGGACATTCAAGGAAGGAAGATATTAAACAATGACAAATTACAGATACACTACATAAGGGTAAGGACAGTCAATTGGCAAAGTCTTAGATGATGAGTAAAAGTGATGATATGAAGATGATGTGGAATCTGACTGTAATAAGGTGGAGGATGAAGTGTCAAGAAGGAGAATATGAGGAGATCATAGGATTAGAAGTACACATTCTACTTGCTACTCAAATCCATATGGAGGAGAGAAGGAAGACTTTTTATACTAACGTTGTTTCTTGTTTTGCAGGTACAGTAAATAGAGCTGGATTCTATGTTGTGGCCAAGCTTGTTTGGGTGGTATTAGCATTTTCTATTCTCATTCCTAGTAGGTGAAACCACAGTATAGACCAACTCAAACATTTAACAAGCTAGAAGTGGAATAAGCCTCACACAAGTCGGCCAAACTGGAATACTTGCATTGTGTACTAGTTTGGTTCGGATGTGGAACAATACACTAAAAGGCATAATTGCCTTATGATAGTTTCTATGAGTCCACCAAACAGTAGAGATACTTGGTCCTCTATTAGTTCCCATGAGGAGTACACTAAGAAAGCAAGTAAAAGAGACAAGAGATTTTTACGTGGAAAAATCCCAGTCAAAAGGACAAAAACTACGACCTACACTCATAGAATTTCAACTTCACTAACTTGTAATATAAACTATTACAAGCTACTTTGTAATATACTTCTTACAAAGACTTCAACTCACTAACTTGTAATCACTATTACAAGTCACTTTGTCACTCTCTAGTTACAAAGACTTTTCACTCGTGACTACACTAGTCACTTCAGAAACACAAGAGGTTTATGTTGAGAAATTCCTAACACAATGCTTCTACAAAAGCGAGTAGGATACAATGAAAACAAAATGCAAGATTACAACTCAACCAAGGACACTAACGACACAAGGTGGAACTGGTCCTTCTTAGTGGAGTTGTCTTCTTGCTCTTGAAACACTTGAATCTTCGTGCTAGAGACCACTTTAATGCTTGAGAGAATGTTCTTAGTAATTCCTCAAGTGAATATTCTTGTTTTTCTTCAAACAAGATATTAAAGATCTTGGCACACTCCAAGGAGGATGTCCCATATCTTGAGAGTACACTTCACAACCAATGGGAAGTGACTGCTGCACTGTTACTACACTGTAGCATGTACAGTTGCATGCAGTCACTTTTCTGTCACAACTTTTTACAGCTATAGAGTTGACCTGTACTGTCGTCTGGGAGTCTCTCAAGGGATCAGGTCCCTCAGCTGTTCTTCATAAGTTCAACAGTGCACTGTCCAGAATTCATTGAGTTAAAGCTGACTAGTTGTGTTGTCTACAGATCAGGTCATTTATCTGGTTCTTCACATAAAAGTTTGTTAGATCATCAAAACAGAATACAGCCCATCAATTTTCCCCTTTTTGATGATGAAAAACTTTTATAATTGGGGAGCAGTTATATGTGCTAACATCAGCAGATCATAACAGATGAGCGACCAGGTTCACAAAGAGTTCCCCCTGTCTATGTGCTTCCCCCTTAATCCCTACCATCATTTTCCAAACTATGCCCAATTATCCCCCTAAACTTCCCCCTTTTGGCATCATAAAAAGGCATAAACAGGCAGAACGCATAAAGAAGTCCAACAAAGTAAATTCATGCCCCTTATGTGCACACAACATGATAGAAAACAGAATAAGAAGGCATAAAAGCATTGATGAGAGCATAAAGAGACTGCTTTCATTCATTAAAAAGCTTGAAAACATAGAGAAGTCTTTGCTTGAAAGAGCAAAGGACTTCTTTTGGATTTTGCAACAGGAGCATCCAGGTGTTATCCAATCCCAATCACAAAAAAAAAAAAAAAAAGCAAAACACTGGTAACCACATCAGAGCAGAGATAGATTATAGAGGACAAGGCCTAGGGGGCACTAGAGGAGGAAGGCTTGGAGGAGGAAGCAGTGAGAGTCCTGAGAACCAGGTCCATGCGAGCATTGGCAGAGGGCTGTTCCTCAAGTAGTTTCTCCTTTAGGTTCTCAACCTGTTCCCGCAGCTTACGGTTATCCTTGGTTAGGCGGGCAATTTCTTCATTTGAGGAGCTACCAGAACCAGGTTCCTCACCAGCTTGACTTGATTGAACCTCCATAATGGAAATCTGAGCTTTCAATCGCTTAATCACATCATTGGCAGAATTCAGAGCATTGATTAGTTGCGATATGGTAGAAGTGCTCCCCCCAACCTTCTCAAAACACTCACATTCTTCAAGGGTTGTTTTAGAAAAGCTTTGCTTGCGGGTCCCTACTCGAGGATTCTTAACTAGCACTTTGTAAAACTTAAAGACCCGAGTAAGTAGAAAACCATAGGGGAGCCCATGATTTCCATCCTTGACATGTACAAACTTCTCCATGTGTTGAATCATGAGAGCAGGTAGGTTGATTGGTTTAACTGATCAAGGGCTTCCATCAAGATCAAATCAGCCTTGGAAGCAATGGAACGCCTCTCAGCATGGGGAAGAAGGACCTTATTCATCAGTTCAAAAAGAAGCTGGGAAAGAGGTAGCATGGCCTTCTTATGAACCTGTTCCCCCTGCTGGACCGTCCCCGACTTAACTTTCCCTCACAAGCATATTTTTCAGAATCCACTGAAGACAGCCCCCTAGATGGAACATTGAGAACGGTTCCCAGAGCCTCATCATCAAACACAAAAACAACACCTTCCTCCACAACACACACATGACCCTCATCAGGGGTCCAAAAACTGCCATAAAACTCGCGCATAACATCCTCAAAGACTTGGGGCACACTCACAGTGAATAGGTGCTCCCATTTTTGAAACTTAACCATAGCCATCAGCTGGCTCATTCCAGCCATTTCAAAAATCTCGGGGTCAAACATGCGACCCCACAACACTTGCTGATTCAGAATATTTTCCTTCTACTTTCCTTTGTTGCCTGATACAATGCTCTTAGAACCAGGTTCCCCCACGGTTTCCATTTCCCTTTTGCGTTTACCGGTCACTTGCACAGACTTCCCTTTGGCACTTGCTTCAGTCACAGGCTTCTTAACACTAGCTTCACCAACTCCTTTTTTCTTTGACTTGCCACTAATTTTTGGGGATGACAGAGATGGTTTTTCTTGTCCTTCAGCAGACACAAACTTCTTTCTCTCTACCAAGGAACTGGGTTCCTCGACAGTTTCCTCTTCTACTTCAACTACAGGGATAACTTCATCCACCACTACTCTCCCTTCTTTCATCAATCTCTTCTTCTTCTGCTTATTGCTCTCTTTACTTTTCTCAAGAGTCGAGTCAAAGGCTTCCTTCTTCTGCAACCTAGTAGATAGCCTCTTCAAAGAAACTTCCGGAGTACTCACCATCTGACGAAGTTTAAAACGGGCACTCAACACCATGTCATCCTCATCATCTTCATTTATGGGCTCAGAGAACGGAGGGATGGATTCTAGAGGAGGAATGTAGAAGATTTTCTCTTGGGGGGGCTGTGGAAGAGGAGAACCGGGTTCCTTACTAGGTTTTTCATGCACAGATCCATGGACAGGAGACTCAAATAAGACCATGGTCCCCTCATCCTCTAGGAAGGAAGAAACGTCTCTCTGAGTTTCAGGAAGAGAAGAAGCCCCTTCAAAAGGAGGATTCTCAGAGGCGATGGCCATGATGTTTTCAACCGCCTCTTTTTTTGGAGACTCCATGGGAGTCGAGGAATTTAGAAAGGAGGAGTTAATGTACTGGTCAGGGTCGTCCTCTGAGGCTTCAGAGACTTTAGAAGCATCAACAACTGGAGGTTCCTTTGGTGGTTCAGATGAGGAAGGAGGAGCACTGGTTTCTTCAGAGATCAGAGGTTCCTTTGGTGGTTCAGATGAGGAAGGAGGAGCAGTGGTTGCTTCAGAGATCAGAGGTTCCTTTTGTGGTTCAGATGAAGAGGAAGTAGAAATGGGTGCTTCTATGATTGGAGGTTCCTTGGGTGTTTCTGATTCTGCTGGGAGTGAGGAGGAGAAATGAGTGAAGATGGAAACCTCTGGAGGAGAGGAGGTTTTATCCTCCGCTGAGACAGTGTTGGAATCAAAGGTAGAGAGGAGAGAGGGTTTCGTTTTTAGCGGCCATTTTGTTTTACGGTTGTGGAAAAGCTTCAGAGATAGAGAAGTATTTTTGCAGGAGAAGGAGAGAGTGAGAGGAAATGGGGGAGGAGCGGTTAGGGACGAAGGAGTGTTATAGGATAGTGAAGTGATTTAGAGAGAAGGGGAACGGGTTCAAAAGGCGGTAGTCATTTTGGGAAAAAGGGAACGTGCAGAGGGAGTTGAAAGGGTGGAGTGATAGATGTGAGTTCCGGAAGGCAGACGATGTGGCAACAATAATTAATGCAGTTTCTATTTTTTTTTTGAAAAAGAGAGAGAACACACATAACTACTAACTTGGGGTACCGGGACCAGGTCCCATACCTATTTTTTTCTTGTAAAAAGATTGCCCAGTCCCTTTTTTTATGTTCGACAATGCCACTCCTTTAAATTCTGTAATCATCATGCATGTCTACCTACAACGGTATTGATGTGAGTTAGACTTCGTCAGAAAACACTTTAGCTATCTGTACCTGAGTATGATATTCATAGCCAAGAAGGGGAACCGTGTCCCTAATTAGGTCTCAGAAGCCCCAGTGCCATTCTATTTTTCTCAAAATGTTCCCTGCCCAGTGCCTTGGTAAAGATATCTGCAATCTGATCTTCGGTGCAGCAAAACTTCATGCAAATGTGCCCTTTTTCCACATTGTCTCTAAGCAAGTGATGTCTCACATCAATATGCTTAGTTCTCTTGTGTTGCACCGGGTTCTTTGCCATGTTGAAAGCACTTGTGTTGTCACATAGAAGTGGTATGCTGTCAATATACACTCCAAAATCCTCCAGTTTTTGTTTGATCCACAATAACTAAGCACAGCAGGATGCAGCTGCAACATATTCTGCTTCAGTTATGGACAAGGCCACTGAGTTCTGTTTCCTTGTACCCCAAGAGATTAGGCAAGATCCAAGGAAATGAGCCATACTTGAAGTACTCTTCCTGTCCACCAGATAACCTGCATAATCAGCGTCAGCATAACCAACAAGATTGAAATTAACTCCTGATGGATAGTATAGGACCAGGTCCTGTGTTCCCTTGACATAGCGTAGAATTCTTTTAGCAGCCTTTAGATGAGACTCCTTGGGATTGGATTGAAACCTTGGACATAATCCTACACTGAACACAATGTCTAGCCTGCTTACAGTGAGATAGAGTAGAGAGCCAATGATTCCCCTGTACATTGTTTGATTTACAGGAGAGCCAGATTCATCCATGTCAAGTTTGGTAGCCACTGCAATGGGTGTATCAATCACCGTTGAATTTTCCATGTCAAACCTCTTTAGCAGATCCTTGATGTATTTCTGTTGACTGATGCATGTTCCTTTTGTGGATTGTTTCACTTGAAGATCCAGGAAGAAGTTCAGTTCCCCCATCATGCTCATCTCAAACTCACTACCCATAAGCATTGCAAATTCCATACACAGTGAGTCTGCTGTAGCCCCAAAAATAATGTCATCCACATACACCTGGACAATAAGAAGGTTCCTTCCCCGTTTCTTCATAAATAGGGTGTTGTCAATCTTTCCTCGAGTGAAATCATTATCCAGTAGAAACTTGGATAGCCTTTCATACCAAGCACTGGGGGCTTGCTTCAAACCATACAGGGCTTTGTCCAATTTGAATATATACACTAGGTGAGCATGACTTTCAAACCCAAGGGGTTGCTTGACATATACTTCCTCCTTGAGATATCCATTCAGGAATGCACTCTTCACATCCATTTGGAATAAAGTGAATTCCATATGAGATGCAAAGGCAATGAGAATTTGAATTACTTCCATACGAGCAACGGGAGAAAAAGTTTCATCATAATCAATTCCTTCCTCTTGATTATAACCCTGAACTACAAGTCTTGCTTTATTTCTAGTAGTTTTCCCATTTTAATCCAGCTTGTTCCTGAACACCGACCTGGTTCCTATGATGGTTCTATCTGAGGGTCGAGATACCAGATGCCATACTTTGTTTCTTTCAAACTGATGAAGTTCCTCCTGCATAGCAATGATCTAATATGCATCCTTCAGAGCTTCCTTGATATTTTTGGGTTCTATTTGGGATAAAAAGGCTGGGAAGGCTAGGGAATTTATGGTTTTGGATGTGGTTTGAACTCCAGAATCAAGGTGAGTGATTATGTTATCACGAGGATGAGAACTTTTATGTTTCCAATTTGGGACCTGAATTTGATTGGGGGAAGAACTTGGTAAATTAGAGGAGTTTCCTTGTGCTGCTTGTTCTGCTACCTAGGGAGTACCTTCCACAGCATCTCCAACTCTTTCTTCAGCTTCTGTGGGAGAGATTGGGGTACCTGGTTCCTCCTGTGAATTGGAAGAAGAGATTGCATTGACTTCATTCATCTCATTGGCTTGACTCATCATGTCAGCCTTGCCAGACATCAGAAATCTCTCTAGGAAGCAAGAGTGGTTGATTGTCTTGATCATCACCATTTTCGTTCGTGTTTGACGAATGAGTCTCATTAAAGAGAACATGAACACTCTCTTATACACATTGTGTTCTCTTGTTGTACACTTTCTATGCTTTGCTTTGAGAAGAGTATCCCAAAACGATTCCTTCATCACTTTTGGAATCGAACTTTCCTAGTTGATCCTTCCCATTGTTTAGACCATAGCACTTGCAACCAAAGGCTCTTAGATGGGTTATATTTGGCTTTCTTCCATTGAGCAGTTCATAAGGAGTCTTGTTCAGGAAGGACCTGATCATGAACCTGTCCACCAAGTAGCAGGCAGTGTTGATTGTTTCTGCCCAGAAGTTCTAAGAAATCCCACTATCAATGAGCATTGTTCGAGCCATGTCTTCCAGTGTTCTGTTCTTCCTTTACACTACTCCATTTTGCTGAGGAGTCCTAGGGGCTGAGAAGTTGTGTGTGATTCCATTTTCAGTGCAAAACTCATCAAATTTTGCATTATCAAATTCGGTTCCATGGTCGAATCTAATGCAAGCTACTTTCAAATCCATCTTCACTTGGATTTTCTTGCAAAGGCCACAAATACTTCAAACGTGTCATCTTTTTTTCTAAGAAATAATGTCCAAGTGAATCTTGAGTAATCATCCACAATCACAAAAATATACTTCTTTTCACCTCTGCTTGGAATTCTCATGGGCCCACATAAATTCATATGAAGTAGTTCAAGAGGCCTGGATGTACTGACATATTTCTTAGGCTTAAAAGATGATCTCACATGTTTTCCTTTAGAGCACGCATCACAGACTCTATGCTCCTTGAACTTGGAGTTTGGAAGACCACGAACCAAGTCCTTCTTTATTAGTTTGTTCAAGAGGGAAAAGCTGGCATGACCCAACCTTCTATGTCAAAGCTCTGCTTCCAATGATTCAAATTCAGCAACATAGATGTTTTTTGTGTCTCTTGACTATCAACACCACTTCTCCAGTTACTAGGCTAGTAACAACGCACACTTTGGATAAGAACTCCACTTTGTTTCCTTTATCACAAATTTGAGAGACACTCAATAAGCTATATTTACACATTTTCGATTGAGTGCTCCAGAGACTTTCCAACTCTTCCAACACCAAGGATGTGTAATAATCCAAATATTTTTATATTCTTATAAATTATAAAATTTAAGAATTTCAATTAGTAAACTAATGGTAGGAAATTTATTACAATATATATAAAATAGTGTATTAAGCAAATAGTTAATGGACTAATTACATATTACAAAAAAACTGGAGATAAGTTGCTTTAAGGATAATGCATGGGCCGAACCCACCTTTTTCTTTTTACGTGTAAAATAACTTAGGGTATAGAGATGATAGTAGAAATAAAACATGCACAAGAGCTTGAAAAAAGAGCGGCGGCGCACAAAAAGATTATCTGGGGAGATTTTTCAACATATTCAAAAGCTTTCGGTAATATTAAACTTTGGAATACAATTTTAATTTATCTGGGCCAAGTAGTAATTATGAGATAGTATATCAATCATGATATGGTAATGATTGGAGCAATTAAAATCAAGTGTAATAATATGAGTTCAAACTGAGAACTCGTTATTAAGGGATCAAATTCGGACATCACCCATAAAGATACTGTTTGGTATCTTTAGTTTTAATATATTTTAATTCTTATTCTAGAATTATTATTATTACTCTATATGTACTACTTTTGGGGGAAGTGTATTAATATTAAATAGAGGAAGATATAGAGATATGTTTATACTTTTAAGAATATGATATTTGAGATATATAGTAATAATGTTTAATTACGAGCTTAAAATTTAGGAAAAATGAGAATTGAACCGTCAATTGGCAATCAGATTGAAACTTAACATGTATTTGATTCATATATTATGAGTAATCAATTTTTTTTTTTTTGAGATTTACTTTAGGATTTGATTAGTTGACCTATAATTAACTTTAACTTTGACTTGTCCAAATATTATGAATATGGTTCACCTGAATTATTTAGACATGTTATTGAGTATTTTGGATAGATAGAGGACATGAAGACTGTTTGGTTAGTGTTCTAAACGTGCAAGGTTGGGATACATGTCGTTAGTGAGGTAAGTGAGACTTTAAGTTTTGGTACTTGCTTTTCTAAAATCCGTTTTAAAAATGTATTTTTCTGCCTAGTCTATGTATTGGGACAAGCGTGCGCTTGGTAGAATCGGTGGTCTTAGACTAGCCGTAAACNTGTTAAGTTTGATATGGTTGTGCGCCATGATATTGAGTTTGATACGGCTGTGCGCCATGATGTTGAGTTTGATACGGCTGTGCGCCATGATGTTGAGTTCGATACGGTTGTGCACCATGATGTTGAGGCATTGTGTATGCCTTTGTACATCACACGAGCATTGTGTATGCTTTTTGATATATTTGAGGCATTGTGGTGCCGTTGTGGACCCGTAGATGTGTTGGTAAATTTCTTTCACTGCAATTATGATATGTAATCTTGTTGGTTAAGTCTTAATAACTCTGTTGATACACATATATTGAGTTATTGTATAATGATCATATTTTCTATATCATTCGTGTTGTGGTGTGTTTGTATTTTCTAACACTTGTTCCAGAGGTATTTAAAGTGGCGGGTCGAGGATCTTACTGGGTTATATTTACATATAACTCACTCCTTACCTGCATCTCTATGTAGATACCGTTGCGGGAGATAGAGCTAGTGACTGACTAGTTTGTTCGAGTGGATCCTATTGCCGAGGTGAGCCACCGCATTATTCGTGGAGGCTTTCGTTTCAGACTTACCTAGTTCGTGTTAGTTATTTTCTTTTTTTTTGTTTGACCCGTTGATAAAACTCATGTTACTCTGTTAGATGCTCCATGGTCTTAGTGTGGGATTTGTGCTAGAGTTTTATTATTTGGGTGATTATTGGTTTTTCTATCGATTGACGAAGGTATTGGGCGATAATTATTTCCTCTTTAATTATTAATAATTTTATTAGGCCTGCATTTTTTTCCTCCCAGTATTTGTGTAAATGGTTAAACGTTAGAGAAAGGGGTTCGCCTGACAGGTGGTATTAGCTGGGTGCCAGTCACGTCTAGGGGGTAGTTTGGGATATGACAGGATGTATCCCTTCTTTCCATTGAAGTACATGGCAATGACAGCATCCGTGGACCAAGTCCAATTCAGTGATTTTTTAAGATCAGATTTTATTTTGCTCACTTCAGCTTGCAAATCCCTATTTTTCTCAACCTCACTGCACAGACTCGTTTTGGCCTCATTCAGTTCCTTTTCAAGCTGGATATATTTTCACTGGCTATTTCCTTTCCTTTATCCATACTTGAGGAACCAGGTTCTTGTCTTAGTCCCTAAATGGTTTCCTCTAACTCTGTGATTACTACTAGAAAATCGTTTCTTTCCTGCTCAGCAACATCAATCTTCACACTCAGACTAGCCTTTTCATTGCTCAGATTCTCCACTTCTTCTTTCAGATCTACCACTACTACAATTAGATCATCTCTCTCACTTTCTACCTTTCTTGTTTTTTCTTCTATTACTTTCTTTTCTTTTTCAAAATATTTTATGGTATCCTGAAGGTCTACAACCACCACCATTAGGTCATCTCTCTCATTCTCAACAATGTTGATTTTACACATTAGAGACTCTTTCTCTCTTTCAAGATTACCTATAGTTTCTTTAAAGTCTACCACACACACAACTAGATCATCTCTAGTTTGTTCTGCTTCTCCTAGTTCTATAGTCAGTGAATCCTTATCTTCAATTAAGCTGTAATAAGTATCAATGAGAATATTTGACAATGACATTAAATTTTTTAAGAGAATAGGATTTCAGATTTCTCTGAACGTCCCTGAAGTTTACCTCATCTGTGTCATCTTCTTATTCTTTATCAGATTGAACCATAAGAGCAAACAATGAGTCATACTCCCTAGCCTTGTTCTCAACTGCCATCATAGAGTTGTTTTCTGCTTCAGGTTCCTCTTTTGATTCGCTTGATGAATCTCCCAATCGGCAAGAGCCTGCTTCACAATGTTTTCAGCTGCGCTTTTTCTGCTGAATCTTTTGTTAGGAACCTGGTTCCTCTTTGCATCTTTGTCTGTGTTATGCTTGTAGGTGTCTTGCTTCAGGAGCGGGCAGTCTTTTATGAAATGTCCGGGCTTACCACATTTATGACATAAGCCATAGTTTCTAGGCTTGCTTGAGGTGCCTCTTTTTGGTATTCCTCCATTCCTTCGAACCATTTTCTGGAATCTCTTGGTGAGATAGGCCATGACATTTCCCTCTTCGCTTAACTCATGCTTTTCAGCTTGAAGAACCAGGTTTTTCTCCTTCTTGGGTTCCCTTCTTTCACTGTCCTTTTTCCTTTTCATCTCATATGTTTTCAAGTTTCCGATCAGCTCATCCATTCTACAAATCCTTTGCTTCAGTGATAGTATTGACTTTGCTATCCTAGGAGCTTGGCAGAACACTCAAGATCTTTCGCACTAGCTTGTTCCTAGGAATGACTTCTCCTAGAGAGTGAAACTCATTGATAATGGAGGTGAATCTAGTATGCATATCCTGTATAGATTGAGCATATACTCAGTAGTGAGCATATCAATTTTGGACTATTTCACTTGCGTCGTTCCTTCATGAGTTGTCTGCAAAGCTTCCCAAATCTCTTTAGTTGAATGACATGCAGAGATCCTGTTGTACTCATCAGGTCCTATACCGCACGCTAGAATTTTCTTTGCACGAAAATTCTTTTCCACTGCTTTCCTGTCAACATCGTTGTAATCCTTCCTGGTTTTTGACACCAGCAGACCAACCTCTCCTACCTTGTGCATAGGAACATGAGAACCATCACAGATGATGTCTCATAATTCAGAATCTTCAACCATTATGAAGTCAAGAATACGGGTCTTCCACCACCCATAGTACTGACCGTTGAATCTAGGAGGTCGATATATTGATTGTCCTTCTTCGAAGTTTGGTGGAGCAGCCATTACAGATCCTTTCTAGGTTTTAACCATTTAGAAAGAGCCTTCTCTGATACCAATTGATAGTTTCTATGAGTCCATCAAACAGTAGAGATACATGGTCCTATATTAGTTCCCACAGAGGAGTACACTAAGAAAGCAAGTAAAAGAGACAAGGGAATTTTACGTGGAAAAATTCCACTCAAGGGGACAAAAACCACGACCTACACTCGTAGGATTTCAACTTCACTAACTTGTAATCTAAACTATTACAAGCCACTTTGTAATGTACTTCTTACAAAGATTTCAACTCACTCACTTATAATCACTATTGCAAGCCACTTTGTCACTCTCTAGTTACAAAGACTTTTCACTCGTGACTACACTAGTCACTACAGAAACACAAGAGGTTTATGTTGAGAGAGTCCTAACACAATGCTTCTACAAAAGCAAGTAGGATACAATGAAAACAAAATGCAAGATTACAACTCAACTAAGGACACTAACGACACAAGGTGGAACTGATCCTTCGTGAAGTTGTCTTCAGGGTACATGAAATCATATTGGCCACTGGAACACGCAGGAGACTCTCACTACCTAGAAGTGTCAGCTTAGGACATTGGATTTGGCTCAGTTTGTGGGATGTTTGAGTATTGCTTGGAAGATCTCCCAGATATTTACTGCATGGCTGTTTACCTTGAAAATGGTATTAACAATATTTGATTTATGGTTCTAAAAATATGTGAGTTATTTTAATACTAGTCGTTAGGTAAGAAAACGCTAAGTGTAAGTAATAGAGAAATGATAAACAAACCAATACGGTCACAAGACTGGGGACCTCGAACTCGGCAGTATCGGGCCTCGAGGGTAGCCTCCAGCAGTCGTTAATGAACAATAAGTGAAGAACACTAAAATGAAGAGAAATAAATCTATTGGGTAATTGTTGAGCACGTCTAGGCAAGAAAAACAGAGAATGTTCTATTGTATTGAATATTCATGTGTGTTACAAAATGATAAGGTCCCCTTTATATAGGAGGGGGGAATCCCAACATAGTACATGTCTAATCATGACAAAGGAAATGCTACTGGTATAGCTGCGTAATGGCTCAGTACAGACTTGTACTATTCTTGCAAACCTTGTCAGCTCCAACCACGTGCCCTCGAGAATTTCTCGCTTTCCATGACGGTCATCGATTTTCATACTGTCTCATGGTATGCGGTGATGAGTCCTCGATATGCTCTCTCGAGGGGAGTACTTCGGAGTCGAGCCCCAGACTGTGCTTTGAGCCCCTCGAAACTGGGCTTAGGACGTTATAGAGGCTCTAAAATCGGACTTCCCCAATTTTGACCGTATACAATGGCCTATGCTCGAGGAAGGAAGACTCAAGTGGATTACACTCATAACTATCACGCACAATCACAAATTGAAGAAACAAAGTAACAAGAACAATAGGGTGGCATGGAGCTGGACAGTGTTCTTACATATTTGCGTATGGACTAGCGATCATTTTGACTTTGTATACTTTGAATTTCAGATCCAGGTGCTAACTGAAGCAGCTAGCTTGCTTGGATTTGCGGTGCTCAACTTCAATATTTCCAACATATTTGGCATCCCCTGGATGATCATTAATCATGCAATCAATTGGCTAAGCTTGGTTTTCCATATGCAAATTTTTATAGCTCATTATGGTACTACTAAAGTTGAGAGTAATGTTCAGCTTTGGTAATAGGATAGGTGTAAATTCAACGTTTTATTCTTATTCATTTTGTGAGACCTCCTCATACTTTTGTATTTTTTTTATTATTAATAAAAGCCACCACTAAGCACATAGATTAGTGGTTAAAAATAAATAAATAAATAAAAAGATATTAAGGTAGCGCCGGATGCATTATGTTTTAATTTTTTCGATCTACCTATATGTTTTTAAAGTTCAGATGCCCATATAGTAAATACCCTCATAAGATAACTTGCCATGTTCTCCTAATAAGGCTTTTTGGTTGATATTTCTCCCTTCAATACTTCAGTTCTTCATTCTCAACTTTATAGATTTATATATATTAAGAATTTGTATTTAACCAGTTACAAGTCATTTCCTTATTTTGAGGTTGTTGATTGCTACTAATTAAGAACCTAACAAAAGTTTTTGGTTTGAAATCACTTGTCTAGGTCAGGCAACGATTACGGTTGAAGCAGATCCAATATCAAGACACCTAGAACTCTCTCGAAGCAAGCGGGCTTCGCTAGTAGTTAGCCTCCTGAATTAGTCGTCTAGCTTCTTTCCTGTAAAGCTAACCGATCCTAAACTCCTTTCTTCAAAAAAGTTATGAAATTCATGATCGGACATTCCTTTTTTTCTTTTTTAGCAAATAGGCGATACGAATCTTGCAGGCATGAGTGCTCAGATATGCAATCAATTAAATTCCTGGCAGTCTTTTTCAATTATATTTATTTTAACGAAAAAAGAATATAAAAAATTCCGACAAGTGGAACGGCTTACCAACTCCCTACAAAGGCAAGCTTGAATTTACTTGCCCGATCACCAAAGTAGGATGAAGGTTTGCTCTCTTGTCAATGAGCCAATGACAAAGACCTTTAGAAGCTGAGAAGGAAACATGCCTTGAAATACGTGACAAATCATTCAAGCGTGATTAGTTTTACGCATGGAAAATATTCATGCCTTGAAACTTGACACTAAAGTTTTCTTCTCCATAATAGCACGATAACTTTGCTAAATAGCCATGCTTGATCCCAGTGGCATACACATGATTTTAGGCCAATGGTATCAGCCTGTTATCACAACTTAACTTGTATATATGTGAATTTGAATGAAGACTCTAGAGGTTTTAAGATTTTGCATATATACTTTTTTTTAAAATATATTATATACATATTCTCTTTAAATATATATTTGTGAATCATTTTTAATGAAATTTTGTCGGATGACAGTACCCTAGTAAATGGAGGCTCTGCGTCTTCCAGTTTCAGATCTTGCAGATTATGGTTTACACAAAACTGCCAAATAGCTCCGTTTCCCTTGGTGGTTATTATTATTTTTTTATTTGTCTTTTTGTATTTTTTTCTATAGTGATCCCATTTAAAATTTCAGCTCTAAAGTAAATTCGTTTTTCTTTTCCTTTTTTCACTGTGACTGCCAAGCCCCTCCAAATAATCCCCCTGGTCGAGTTTAGTCTCCCTCAGCCAATCTAGGCTGTTAGATATTACCTAATGTTCAGTTCTAATTCATATTTATATAGAGAGAGAGACGCACACACAATAAGCTATATCCACTTTGAATCTATTTACTCTAAATTGTGAATCTGTCTCCATTCTACTTATTTCCTCCACTCTCCCCTCTACAACCACAAATTAGAGTGGGCTTACCCTTAGGTTTATTGGATATAAAATTACAACAATAAACTTACAATTAGATAACCTTATCCAGGATAACCAAGTAGAATACGCCACATAGGACAGAGTAGGTGGCAACGCCATTGCTTATTTCCACCTTTCATAGAAAAGCCTTTCTCCATCCTCTCAATCTAAGTCGAAATGTTTTTTCCTCTCAAAACCAATCCTTAATGATACCATATTTCTCATTAAGCACAGTTTGGGATAAAAGGGAACCGCCGAGCAAAGACCAAAAAAGAAATGCAAATTATGGCTTCTTCTTCTGCAGTTTCTATGGCCATGCCGCTGACTTACACAAGTCAGAAGAGGCAACCAAGTGCTGTGGCTTTCTTGAAGCCATTGCCAGTAAAGCCCACAAAGAGTAGTGCAGCATCAAAACCAGTTGCAAGTTTTGAAGTCAAGGCTTCACTTAAGGAGAAGGTTGTGACAGGATTGACAGCAGCTGCACTGACTGCTTCCATGGTGATTCCCGACGTAGCCGAAGCAGCTGACGATGTTTCGCCATCCCTCAAGAACTTCTTGCTAAGCATTGTTTCAGGAGGAGTTGTGCTTACTGCAATTGTTGGCGCTGTAATTGGTGTTTCTAACTTTGATCCTGTCAAGCGGACTTAAGAAACAAAATTCTGATATATATCCACTCTCTTCTTGTATCTATCTAATGTTCCCCCAGATGATTTATGGAGTATAATGTTTACATAACCAATCAATGTATTATCTCTACTTTAGCTTATTTCTTCGCATGAAGAAATCTACCTTATCAAAGGAAACATAGAACTGCAGTTTGCTGTTCTCGCACGACTGCAGAGAGCAATACAATTAATTCCGGTTAATACGCTAGCAAATATCTCTGCCTTTTCACCAGTCAAATGATTTTCAGAAATCAACCAAATGCAAATGATGACATGCCTTATGAGCTTCTCCCGACGCAGCATCCAAAATTTATACATCTAAAATAAGAACAGCTGAAAGATTATTCCATTTTATACATCTAAAATACGAACTGAAAGATTATTCCATCCAAGTTGAGTGTTCACTTACAAGAAGGAGAAAGTTAGAAACACCACTGGCTGGACCATGGAGAGAACGGATTAAAGGGAGGGGGGTTTACCAAATAAAAAAAATTATGTTCTTGTGATGAAGACAAATGAGAGTAATATTGTAAATTCAACTATTCAACTCACGGGACAAGGAAAATGAATATGTTTCTTCTAAATCAATTGGATACTAAAGCGAACAGTAAAGTGGGATTTCAAAGCAAGAATGCCAATAATGCACCTTCGTATGGGGCGAAGAGAAAAATAATCACCTGACTACAACAATGACTTTTGCCTATATCTCTCTGAGCAAGAGGGTTAATGGGTTTCCTAAAAATGGATGCAATAAGATTCTCTCATCTGGCTTCCTTTGTTGAAGAAGGACGGAATTTTGAAATTAAATCAAGGAGATATCTGCTTTCTGCAGAATGTTTCACTTTCTCAGCCTTGATAACTGTAATCTTCACCTTCTGCTCATCACCATAAAGTTCCTCTTTGATTTTAAGCCTGAATAGAAATTGTGCAAAGAGACATTTTCTAATAATTTCAGAAAATCTGGTATCATCAGCCTCTTCATTCATCACGTGTAGCTCCTTTGCGGGAAAGCCCAAAATCTCTTCCCCAGATTCCTGGAAAGCTGTTACCCATGTCAACCCAGTATGATCTTGAATTTGAGCTTGAAGAAGGTATCGGTAATCACATTCCTCAAACTCTTGATTGCACCTATCACATTGCCATCTCGAGTTTCCTGACCTGGTAACTTTCTTATTACATTGTCTATCTCCAATCATCAGAGGGCAAGCAGTATAACAGAAGCTGTCGGTTTTGATGAATGTTATAGTTGCCTTAACTGTAATCCAGTCTGGTTTATCTGACCTACCAAGCCCTTCATCCTTGATCTGAGACACGGTCTTACGTATCTCACTTTTTGATCCTACAGGCATGTTTTCCCTAGATATAGATTGAGAAGCAACATCTTTTCCTCCCAGATCAAACCATTCTCTTAGAGTCTGAGCCTCTGCAAAATCTGGATCTATGAACAGTTGAGTGGAAGAAATGGTTCCAATGGATTTCCCAGTGAAGTCACTAACTTTTGCAGCTTTGACAGCTAAAACAGGAGAAAACCCAGCTTCTGCCATTTCTTGCAGCTTTTGACCTTCCCTGTTACAGAAGTCTCCCCATAGTGTCAGCTCAACACTTCGCCCAGACTGATCCTTTAGATTCAAGATTCTTCTTTGAGTTTCCATTCCATTCTTTCTCAGGATTGGAACAGAAGGATTGACAGCTATTACAATCCCAATCACATCTATGATTGAATTGCTTTCTGCACTTTCAATGTCACTAATAGGTCTAAATGAGAACTGCTGTCTTGGTATAGTGGCATCTTCATCTGGACAGACATCTACAGTTGAAGTTATCTCCAAGAATATTTCCCATTCATTCTTCAGATGGTTGAAGTTCTTCTGAGCAGGTTTCAAGCTGCCTTTTGATATCATGTACACTTTTCCAGCTTCAATTTTGTCATAAAAGCGATCAACAACAGCATTAAAGCAAGTGACACGTATTTCACCCCCTTCAGAGTCAAGGAGATCAAATGAGAAGACCTTTCCGTCTCCTCTGGAATTATTATAGCGACGTAGATCCCCCTTTGCAGTCACTCTAGCCTTAATAGCCCACCGACCCTGATAGGGGTTCAAAGCAGCAATTGGAATAATGCGGGCAGGTGCTTCATTCTTCATTATTGTCCCATGGCTTTTGTAATTTGGAGGAGGTTGATATGCAGGTTGAATTGCAGGTGGGTAGTTCTGCATGCTATTACCTGAATTTTGGGAGCTCAAATTGTTGCTATTAGCAAAGCTTGCTTGACCAGATCTTTGAGCACTCAAGTTACCATTGTTAAAGATTGCAGACCCAGAAACGCCATTAGATATAGTTTTCTGAGCTCCAAAATTAGATTCTACAAGCGCTTTAGGATTCCCAATTATTTCACATTCTGGTATAATAGTTTCCATGTTGATAACAACAATAATTCTGCAGAAGGAAAACAAGATCAACACATCCGGCCCAAGTTCCAATCAAAGGTAAAATCCAGATTGATATACGGAAAAAGATGACACAACTTTGGCAGTGCAACAATTTCCAAGGGGAGCAATCGTCGAGGAACACATAGAAAGCTAACACCAAATCAAAAATGAAACAAAATTACCAACTATTGACAAGAAACATGTGGTTTGTTATATTGCATTACTGCGCATACTCCAATTATTAAGGAGTAATTCTCCACCATCGAGCCGACCAAAATTGTTTCCTTCCATGGCATTAACATTCTAGTTAAAGCTCAAACAACAAATCAAAGCCAAATCTAACTTTATGATCAAAATGACATGTGCACACCAGAAAACTTGGAGAATAACGTAATGAAGTTATATATGTGTATTGCCTTTTTTTTTTTTTATGATCGAGAAATCCGTCGGGGGCTGATCTTTGGACCAACGGCAGCCTTCGAAACTCGGTGGATAATGCTTATATGATTAAAGGATAATTCCCTATCATGGTATTATCATTCTAGTTAAAGCTCAAAACAACAAAATCCAAGCCAAATCTATCAAAGTTAAAATCGGAATGACTAATGTATGGATGATAAACACGAATCTGACCACAAGAGAAATAGCAGAAAACATAATGAACTAATATAACTGCATTTTTTTCTTTTTGCGTAATTGCACATCCAAATCACTGAGGATTACCAAGGCATCAACATTCTAATTAAATCTCAAACGACAAAACCAAAGCCAAATATATCATTTTTTACATTTGAAAGACTTTGTACATGGATAAAAAAGTTTATGTTCTGTGTACTGACGGTTTACACAATCAAGTCACTTATTACGAGTAACTCTAAGTAAGCACTAATTAGTAATCTATTAAAAA